>CM027090.1:50441-80412 GCA_015343265.1 Pao palembangensis | reverse complement strand
CACGCACACACACACACACTGTGGTAAATTAGGTTGTTGACAACTACTCTGCTCATGTTTCAATCTGACCACTGTGTGTGTGTGTGTGATTTGTGTGTGTGTGGGTGGTGGGGTGAAGGTGAGTGACCATTAGCGTCCCACTAATCCCAGCAGCTATTTATACGTCTCACCCTGGTTGACATGTGACCTGACGCTCACTCTCTCTCTTCCTGTCTGACCAGAAGATGCAACAACCTTTTCTGCCGTTTCAGACACCAAACAGATGCATTAGTCAGCTGAGGCACACACACACACACACACGCACACACACGCACACACACACACACGCACACACACGCACACACACGACTGAATAAATGATTTATTTCATGTCTTTTATCTGGAAACATTGTTTTCATCTCAAGGACTGAGGAAGGCTACCAGTTAGCATCAGTTGGCATCGGAGGTAAAGCAGCGCACACACACACACACACACACACACACACACACACACACACACACGAAATCCATGTGTGATACAAGAATGTAGACATGGCAGACACCAAGACGGACGTTTACACACTCCTCACATTATTCACATTGTCATGTTCTGACCACGCCCCCAACTGAAGCCCCTTCAGGGGCTAAGCTGACTCGTGTAACACTGATTAGAATCTGACATGTGAGTGTGTGTGGGAGTGTGTGTTTGTTTGTATGTGTGTGTGTCAGCACAGCCATGTGTAGAGGAGGGTAGCAGGGCGGCGTGGTGGGCGTGGCCTCAGCTACTGGATGCAGTCCATCACGTGGATCTGGAGCGTGTCCATGTCCGGGGCCTGGTACTGGCACTTGGGACAGCACAGATCGGGCAGCTCCTCGGCTCTGCCCACCCCCGGATCTCCGAGCGGCACCAGACCTGGATTACGGAAGGAGGCAGCGGGGGGCACCGTGTTGAAGGGCGGAGCTCCGGGGAACATACCTGCAGAGCGGAGAGAGAGAATCAACCAAGGCTTCCTCCTCTGACCTCCTGCCTGAAGGTCAGAGGTCAGACGCGGCAGCGTCCTCAGGTGGGGACACGCCCACACCTGCCCGGCTGGCTTCCAGGGCTGGGTGGGTACCTGGTGGAGGAGGGATGTGTGGGGGTCTGGGCGGGAACTCCTCCAGGTGCCTCAGCTTCATCTGCTCCATACAAGCTCTGCAAGAGGAGAAGCAGCTGTGGGCGTGCGTCTCTCACGCGGGCTCAGTCTGCTGCACGCCGTTTACCGAGAGCTGGCTTCCTGTTTGAGCCTGTCGATGTCCGCCAGGGCCTGGCTCAGCTGATCCTGAAGCTCCTCCTTCTTCTGGTTCAGCTTCTCTCTGGCTTCTCTCTCTGCCAGGAAGTCTGCTTTATAGATCTCAGCCTGAGGACACAGAGCAGCTCCACATGCACACCTGAGCTTGACCCTCTGACCTACAGCAAGGCCTCCAGGCCTCCAGGCCTGACCCCATCACACCATCAGGGTCAACCCCTGAAAACCCTGTAGTAGCCCCTCCCTCCCCCTGAGCAAGGCTGTTCTCTGTTCACTCCTGACCCTGGTCCTGGAGGGTTCCTCACAGACCAAAACGCACTGGTGGCACTGGTCTGCAGGTCCAGGAGCAGCTGTGAGCAGGAGGCCTCCAGAGGGGCCTCCTGAGGGGCCTCCTGAGGGGCCTCCAGAGGAGCCTCCTGCGGGGCCTCCTGAGGGGCCTCCAGCGGGGCCTCCAGAGGAGCCTCCTGAGGGGCCTCCAGAGGAGCCTCCTGCGGGGCCTCCTGAGGGGCCTCCTGCGGGGCCTCCTGAGGGGCCTCCAGAGGAGCCTCCTGCGGGGCCTCCTGCGGGGCCTCCAGAGGGGCCTGAATGGTACCTGTGCAGTGAGGACAGGAACTGTCTCCAGAGAACCCTTCTGCCGCTCCACCTCCTCCTTCAGCTTATCGATCAGGTCCTGCTTCAGGGCCAGAGCTCGCTCCGCCTCCTCCAGCCGGCTGCACAGATCCCCCCCCTGGAGCTGCACACACACTCCAGGTCACACGGGTCACCGGGAGCAGGACGTGAGGAACAGCAGAGCTTTACCTCGTTCTTCAGTTTGGAGTCGTAGTCTTTGAACAGACAGGTGTAGGCGTGCTGCAGCTGAGTCAGCTTCTTCCTGAAGGAGCAGAGGAGCAGAGCAACCCTCAGCCATCTGCCCTGGAGGAGCAGGAGGAGCAGGACCTCCTCAACTACCAGCTAATTTCACAAGCACCTGAAGCAACCTTCTCCTCCAGCCCACAACTTGAGTTCACTTTACAGCTGCTGACACCTGTGTGTGTGTGTGTGTGTGTGTGTGTGTGTGTGTGTGTGTGTGGACCCACTTCTCCTCAGTCACCACATGTCTCTCGGTCTTCAGGGCCTGCTCCAGGCTCTGGCTCTGCAGCAGCAGTTTGTCCATGGCCACATGATGCTGCTTCCTCTGCTGCTCCAGCTCGCGCTCTGCCCCCTGCAGGGCTTTGGTCTTACTGCAGAGCCTGGACAGCAGCAGGACACAGGCATGAGGGCTGCACACGCGCCTCACGTGCACGCTCCTCCCCACTTACTTCTCCTCCAGGAGTTTACGCTCGTGCTCGCTCTTCTCCAGGCAGCTCTGCCTCTCGTTTAGTTCTGCCAGCAGAGATGTTGCTTGAGCCTTCAGAGCCTCGCAGTCTTTAGCCAGCTGCAAACGGAGCAGAGAGCCAGTGAGCAGCAAGGCTGGGTCAGAGGTCAGAGGTCAGAGGTCAGCGTCCCACCTGAGCACAGTCCTTCTCCTTCTGCTTCAGAACAGCTTCCGTTCTGTCCCGCTGAGCTGAACTCTTCTGCAGGTAATCCAGTTTCTCCTCCAGCTCACGATACCTTCACACACACACACACACACACACACACACACACACACACACACACACACACACACACCACTAAAGTAGACCTTCAGGATCACAGGTCATGTGACAGCTGGAGTTTATCTGTTAATCTACGATAACCCTCTAACTCCCCCAACACACACACACATACACGTGTGTGTGTGTGTGCACAGGTGTATATGTGTGTGTAGATGCATGCATGTAAACACACACAGTCAGACAGCAGGCGGAGCTGAGAAGAGAAGACCACACAGGTGTGGGCTCACCTGCCCTGTGTGGCCTGAAGCTGCTCTGTTAGTTTGGCCAGACTGGAGCTGAAAACAGGAAGACAGAGAAGAAGAAGAAACATCAGAGATTAGTCAACAGACAGGAACCAGAGAGGAACCAAGAGAGGAACCAGAGAGGAACCAGAGAGGAGCCAGAGAGGAACCCAGAGAGGAACCAGAGAGGAACCAAGAGAGGAACCAGAGAGGAACCAAGACAGGAACCAGAGAGGAACCAGAGAGGAGCCAGAGAGGAACCCAGAGAGGAGCCAGAGAGGAACCAAGACAGGAACCAGAGAGGAACCAAGAGAAGAACCCAGAGAGGAACCAGAGAGGAACCAAGACAGGAACCAGAGAGGAACCAGAGAGGAGCCAAGACAGGAACCAGAGAGGAACCCAGAGAGGAACCAAGACAGGAACCAGAGAGGAACCAGAGAGGAGCCCAGAGAGGAACCAGAGAGGAACCAAGACAGGAACCAGAGAGGAACCCAGAGAGGAACCAGAGAGGAACCCAGACAGGAACCAGAGAGGAACCCAGAGAGGAACCAAGACAGGAACCAGAGAGGAACCAGAGAGGAACCAGAGAGGAGCCCAGAGAGGAACCAGAGAGGAACCCAGAGAGGAACCAGAGAGGAGCCAAGACAGGAACCAGAGAGGAACCCAGAGAGGAACCAGAGAGGAACCAAGACAGGAACCAGAGAGGAACCCAGAGAGGAACCAGAGAGGAACCCAGACAGGAACCAGAGAGGAACCCAGAGAGGAACCAAGACAGGAACCAGAGAGGAACCAGAGAGGAGCCCAGAGAGGAACCAGAGAGGAGCCCAGAGAGGAACCAGAGAGGAACCCAGAGAGGAACCAGAGAGGAACCAAGACAGGAACCAGAGAGGAACCCAGAGAGGAACCAAGACAGGAACCAGAGAGGAACCCAGAGAGGAACCAAGAGAGGAGCCCAGAGAGGAACCAAGACAGGAACCAGAGAGGAACCAAGAGAGGAACCAAGACAGGAACCAAGACAGGAACCAGAGAGGAACCAAGAGAGGAGCCCAGAGAGGAACCAAGAGAGGAACCAAGAGAGGAGCCAAGACAGGAACCAGAGAGGAACCCAGAGAGGAACCAAGACAGTAACCAGAGAGGAACCAAGAGAGGAGCCCAGAGAGGAACCAAGAGAGGAGCCAAGACAGGAACCAGAGAGGAGCCCAGAGAGGAACCAAGAGAAAAGCCCAGAGAGGAACCAAGACAGGAACCAAGACAGGAACCAGAGAGGAGCCCAGAGAGGAACCAAGACAGGAACCAGAGAGGAACCCAGAGAGGAACCAAGACAGTAACCAGAGAGGAACCAAGAGAGGAACCAGAGAGGAACCCAGAGAGGAACCAGAGAGGAACCCAGAGAGGAACCCAGAGAGGAACCCAGACAGGAACCAGAGAGGAGCCCAGAGAGGAACCAGAGAGGAACCAAGACAGGAACCAGAGAGGAGCCCAGAGAGGAGCCCAGAGAGGAACCAAGAGAGGAGCCCAGAGAGGAACCAAGAGAGGAGCCAAGACAGGAACCAGAGAGGAGCCCAGAGAGGAACCAAGAGAGGAGCCCAGAGAGGAACCAAGACAGGAACCAAGACAGGAACCAGAGAGGAGCCCAGAGAGGAACCAAGACAGGAACCAGAGAGGAACCCAGAGAGGAACCAAGACAGGAACCAAGACAGGAACCAGAGAGGAACCAAGAGAGGAGCCAAGACAGGAACCAAGACAGGAACCAGAGAGGAACCAAGAGAGGAACCAAGACAGTAACCAGAGGAGGGAGCCTAGAGAGGAACCAAGACAGGAACTAAAAGACAGAACCAGAGGAGCCCAGAGAGGAACCAAGAGAGGAGCCCAGAGAGGAACCAAGAGAGGAACCAAGACAGGAACCAGAGAGGAACCAAGAGAGGAGCCAAGACAGGAACCAAGACAGGAACCAGAGAGGAACCAAGAGAGGAACCAAGAGAGGAGCCAAGAGAGGAGCCAAGACAGGAAATCCAAGAGAGGAGCCAGACAGAACCAGAGAGGAACTCAGAGAGGAACCATAAGACAGTAACCAGAGAGGAGCCCAGAGAGGAAATCCAAGACAGGAACCAAGACAGGAACCAGCAGAGAGGAGCCCAGAGAGGGTCCAAGAGAGGAGCCCAGAGAGGAACCAAGAGAGGAGCCCAGGAGAGGAAACCAAGACAGGAACCAAGACAGGAACCGAGAGGAGCTCAGAGAGGAACCAAGACAGAAACCAAGACGGAACCAGAGAGGAGCCTAGAGAGGAACCAAGACAGGAACCAGGAGAGGAAACCCAGAGAGGAAACCAAGACAGTAACCAGAGAGGGAAATCCTGGAGAGAGGAACCTAGAGAGGAACCAAGAGAGAGCCAAGACAGGAACCAGAGAGGAGCCCAGAGAGGAACCAAGAGAGGAGCCCAGAGAGGAACCAAGACAAGGAACCAAGACAGGAACCAGAGAGGAGCCCAGAGAGGAACCAAGAGAGGAACCCAGAGAGGAACCAAGAGAGGAGCCAAGACAGGAACCAGAGAGGAACCCAGAGAGGAGCCCAGAGAGGAGCCCAGAGAGGAACCAAGACAGGAACCAAGACAGGAACCAGAGAGGAGCCCAGAGAGGAGCAGGCAGGCAGGTGAGTCAGCTGCTCAGAGGAAGGTAGAGGTTGTTGATGAAGAGCATCCTACCAATCAGAGGAGTGCTGGGCCTCTGAACGCTGCTGAACAGCCTCTTCTGTCACATTATTGGCCTGAAAACACACAACACGTCTAGGTCAAAGCCTCATCCACCCACACACACCATACAGAGCACATTCACACCCCCACTGCAGGGACAGCTGTCTGAGCTGACCTCACCTGTGTCGTTACCTGTGCCAGTTTGGTCCGTAACTGTTCAATACAACGCCGCATTCTCTCTCTCTCCTTCTCACTCTCATCCCTCTCTCTCTCCACCTCTTCATTCTTTCTCCTGAGGTCTCTCATGTCTTCCTCCAGCTTCTCTTTGTGGCTCTTCAGCAGTTGGAGGAACTCGTTTGCGCCCTCTACAGGCTGAGGACAGACATGACAGACGGCTTTAAAGAAGAGGACAGAGGGACGTGGACGACCTTCTCTGAGGTTAGACCGAGACCCCAGGCAGGAGGGCAGGGCTTCATGTTTACAGCCTGACAGAACATCAGGATTACGATCAAACCAGGAATGTGGGTGAAAACGTCCTGTTTGCTGGGTTTGTTCCTTCTTCTGGTGTTTGAGTCAAAGGTTTCAGCCCACCTCTCCAACATCTACCAGGTGGAGGACAGACTGGGCCATGGAGGAGGACCATCCCTCCATCTTACCAAACTGCGGGGGGGCGTGGTCTGTGTGCACCGATCTGTTTCCTCCATCCTCTTCCCGTCCCTCTGGTCCAGAGTCTGCAGAGAGGAGCCAATGAGACGTTTGGCAGAAACACTCTCAACAGGGGACACATTAGCGTGGCTGACCTGGGCTCCATCTGCGGGGCCCTTTCTCAGCGGGGGGCCCTGCAGGTCTTCTGTTTGGCTGGAGGAGGAGGAGGACATGGGTCCATTCACTAGGCTTCGCAGGGAGTGATTTTCCTCTGCCAGCTTCTCCACCAGAGCCCTGGCCTCCTGGAAGCGACAGCTGAGGAACTCCCTGTCCTCCCTGGTCCTCCGCTGCCATCCCTCCATCTCCTCACAGCGCTGACGCAAGGCGAGGTTGCTCCTCCTCAGTGTCTCTGCAGGAAGGAGAGGAAGGAGGTGAGCCCTCCAGCCTCCTGGCCCCGGCTCACCTGACTTCTTCTACTTCTTCGTTACCTCGAAGCTGCTGGTTGTCGTTCAGTAACCGCGTGACCACTTCATTGGCTGCCAGCTCGGGTGGGACCCTGAGCACCCCCCCACTCTCGTCTCCTGACATGTCCCACTGCATCGGACCATCGGGCTGCGGCTGCACCATCCCTGCACACACACCCAGAACAGTACCATGACAGGTGGAAGCTGCAGGTCAGAGCTGCTGCTGGTCCAGAGGTGATGCCACCACTGAAGTCTGGACCATCAGGACACGCAAGAACGGCCCCGGTGATGACGTCACACCGGTGATGGCGTCACACCGAGCTGTCACGGCCCCTGATTCAAGGTTCCAGGTACTTTTTCCTTCTCTACAGGAACCGGTCTGAACCAGTGGGTTCAGGAAGATCAGGCTGCTGTTATGGCGATAACCAGCAACACTCAAGGCTCAGTTTGGAGCCCTGCTGACAGGTGGAGGGCAGCCGTCACCATCAGCAGGCCCCACATGGAGCTTTCACTTTCAGTCACATCACTCCATCCACGTCTGAGCCGGAAAGTCGACGCTTTAGCGCTGCGGGGCGAACCGGCACCGCCAAATGGAGCATTACGTCATAATCTAAACCATGATTCAAACGGATCGTTTGCTTCAGATATTACTGATTGTCTATTCTTTTAGGTGTCTGCGTTCAACCAGGTTAGACGTAAATCTGTACATTTCGCCATGAAAACCGCGAACAGCGTGCTTATTTCAGTCAGCGTTGACAGTGTTTTCTTAGCTTTCTGGCATTATTGAAAGTTTAACGTTATTTTAGAGATAGCTGTGTCTTACCCTCTGCTGTTTTTTTAATCTGGACGTCCGGAAAAGCAGCGATGAGCTGTCACCCTGACAGCCTCGTTCACCTGATTAGCTGCTCAGCTAATGCTAACTAGGTGGCTAAATATGACAGCTAAGAATGTAGCGCCTAAAATAATTCTACGTACAATCGTCTCTTTATCAAGCACAGTCTGACCGACACTAATATAAAGTGGTCATACTAACGTCCTATCACCCGAAGATATTTGGGGAGTTCTTCTCCGCGTTGTCGTCTTTGATGCGTTTCTGTATTTCTGTCAAAGCAGAGCCGAGTTGTTAGCTTCCACCAGGGAACCTTTACCCTGGGCTCTGTCTGCCAGGCACACGGCTTTTTTTTTTTTTTCTTTTTCTTTTTTACAGTTATGAGATAATATGACATCTAGCAATCCAAAGGTTTTAACGTAATCATATCTTAAAGAAGCAGCCAAACGGCATGTAGTCTTTGATTTAAGAAAAAAAAAATCTCTTTCAGACATTGGAAACTTTTTACTTAAAACTATAGTGATTTTTTTTCAAGTCTTTCCTTTTTTTTTAAATGGTCATATCTTAGCATATATTATGTTTTATAAGTATCTTTAAATACAGTTTTTGTCCTAGAAAAAAACCCCAATAATTTCCCTTCTTGCACATTTACTGCCTGACAAATTATACACGGGGTATTATTTTCTCGCTGTTAGAGAAAATCCCCAATACGCGATCATCCAGACAGACTGACTTCCGCTCACATATAACGTCAGATGATAAACGAATGACGTCATTCATTCATTCCCTCAGACTTTCTTCGTTCAGCCACCTTACTGTGGCCCTCGCCCGCCTGCGTGTCGTTTTTAATTTTACCCAATTTATAGATTGTTTACTAGGAACATGATTAATAAATACCAGAGCTAAGAAATAATTGAGTAGTAACATGTACCACCAGGGGACGGTACCGACGCGCATCCACGCTGCGAGACAGACGAAGAAGAAAGGTTTTTTTTTTTTTCCTCTCCGCTCTTCCTGACTGCGGCACGGCAGCTTCTGTGTGTGACATTCGCGGTGTCAGACGGCGTCATAATGATCTCTGTTACCTCCGTCGGGGTGGTAATATTGTTAGCTTTGATTTCCCCCAGTCAAGCTCTGTATTTCCACATCGGAGAGACGGAGAAGAAATGTTTCATTGAAGAAATCCCGGATGAGACCATGGTTATCGGTGAGCTAACATGCTAGCTACGTAGCAGCCGCTGGCTGATTGTTAAAAAGAAAGCCTGAACGTTGAAATAATGAGATGTTTAATTATATTTTAAGATTAAGATGATCGTCTTACGATTCTCCTCAAATATTTATGGTAATCGTTTCGTGTGTTACGCACATTTAAGTTAGCTACAATAACACTCAGTGACATTTTGCCAGAATAGCAGTAATTTCACCATAATGGTGGACCTGTTCCCCAACTCTTAGATGTCCAGTGTCAAAGTAATAGCAAGTATAATGTGGTACTGAACTCTAATGCTTTCAGGCAGCTGTAAAAGAGGTTTGAGCTGCCGTCCTGTTGTCGGGGTCTGTTCCATGTGTCCATCCTGGAAGACAACCTGGGATAGCTTCCTCTCCCTTGTCCCTTTGTTTGTGTGAGGATCTTAGAACTGATGTGATTAATGTACAAGACACGAGGAAAGGCTTTTTTAGTGACTCTCCAGCTGTATTCTCTGTTCCATGTTTGATGAGTGGAGCTTGCATGTGCTGTTTTACCTGTCTGACAGGAAAGTACAGGACTCAGCTGTGGGACAAGCACACAGGCTCCTTCCTGCCTTCCACGCCAGGACTCGGGATGCACGTTGAGATTAAAGATCCAGACGCGAAGGTTTCGCTGATGCTCTGAAAGGTCTTCTGAAGCATCTTTAAGCAGAGGGAAAGCTGAAGGTTTGTGTTTCTCTCCCTGGACAGATCATCTTGTCTCGTCAGTACGGCTCAGACGGACGTTTCACCTTCACCTCTCACACTCCTGGGGAACATCAGATCTGTCTTCACTCCAACTCCACCAAGATGGCTCTGTTTGCAGGAGGAAAACTGGTGGGTGATGGCTCAGGCGTTACCGCTCTGAGGCCATCAGGTTGTTTCATAGAGCTGATGTGCTGTGCTTGCTGGGCGTGGCCCTGATGAGGATCATGTGATCTGCACGTTTCATCAGTAAACGGGGTCTCTTCAGGAGACCAGAGAGATGAAGAACATGTGCCTGAGTTAAAAGCAGTTGGTGTTTCTGACCCGCCTGCTCGTCCCCTCATGCTAACGGCTGAGCTCTCCTCATCTTCTAGAGAATCCACCTGGACATTCAGGTGGGAGAACACACCAACAACTACCCTGAAATCGCAGCTAAGGACAAACTGACGGAGCTGCAGCTGCGAGTGCGCCAGCTGCTGGACCAGGTGGAGCAGATCCAGAAGGAGCAGAACTACCAGAGGGTCCGTCAGGAGGACACAGATGCTCTCCAGGCCTTCATTCCCTTCCTCACTCTCTCTTCTGTCTCTGCAGTATCGAGAGGAGCGTTTTCGCATGACGAGCGAGAGCACCAACCAGCGCGTCCTGTGGTGGTCCATCGCCCAGACGCTCATCCTCATCGTCACAGGCATCTGGCAGATGAAGCATCTCAAGAGCTTCTTCGAGGCCAAGAAGCTGGTGTAGACGCCGTCTTGGCATTTAGCAGCGTTCTTGTGACTCCACCCGAACGAATGTGGACGCACCCAGAGGAAAATGTGGACTGATCACCATGGAAATGGTCTGAGTGTCCTCCCTGCTGGACAGATGCGCTGCAGTCTCTTCTTAGCCCAAACCGCCAGAAATGACATTTTCATTTTTTTTCAGTAGCTGCTCGCAGCAAAGGCAGCCTCTTCCTGGTCCCGCAGGACCCTGGTCCTACAGGACCCTTCCTGGTCCCTCAGGACCCTGGTCCTGCTCCTGGACCCTTCCTGGTCCCACAGGAAGGCGCTGCCACGTGAGCTGAACCGTCCATCCCCTGGTGGCGGGCTGCTTGGGGTCTGACCTGAGCTGGCGTCCTCGTGGAAGACCACTGTGAAAACTTGTATGACTGTTGACGTAAAATCAGAATGTCCAAGTTCTGCCTCAAGCATGAGGTCAAAGGTCAGAGCACAGGCTTCTCTCTGTGGGTTTCGTTCTTTGGTTGGAATCGGGGGTCTGAGGTGGGTTTCTGCACCATTTCCTGATTTCACTGGTGAGTTTGTCTGAAACTGATAATTGCAGCTGGTGCAGAGCTCATCAAAACGGAGAAGATGTTCCTGCGGCTGCTGTTAGCCACCAAACCTGTGGAAGCTTCACCCTTTCAGATCTTTGAGCGTTTCTAATCAAACTTTCAGATTGGAGTGTAAATATGAGCTTTTGACCAGAGAAGGTCTGAATTCAAGCTTCCAGCTCGGCCGAGGTGTTTCCACTCATTTGCTTTCTTTGTTTTTCTTGAATAAAGAATCTTTGGTCTCCACCAAGCAAACTGCTCGTACGTACGCGCGGATGGAGAGTGGGGAGGAGTCCAGCTTCCTGCTGATCACCCCATTGGTGCAGTCATCTAAACGGGTTGCTGAGGAGCTGCAGGCTGACCCGTCAACACTGAGTCGCCATGACGACGGCAGACATCTGGAACACAACACTGAGGCACGCCATCACGACGCTGGATTAAAGGGACCACAATTTATTCAAGCAACAGCTGACGAGGTCAGAAACAAGAATTCACATCTCGGGCTGGGAAAGGTAGAAAAGCACGGATCTGTACAGGGAGGAGGGTCACCACCAGGTGACGGAGGAGAAGCTGCTGGAGCGTCGCAACACTGACGAAGGGAAGATTTCTGCACACCACATTTCTCAGCTCCACACTGGCGAGGGGGCGGAGCTTCTCGTTAGTGTCCAGACACAGACAGGTGCTGCATCTTCTTGGCGGCCTCCTCTGACACCATCTTGGATGTTTTTTCAGGACTGGGAGCAGGGCTGGGATTGGGAGTGGTGGCTGCGCTGTTGGGATATTCCCTGTTTCCGAATATGATGCTCCCCACGCGAACGCTGGTGGCTCCCACCTCGATCTGCAGAAGACAGCAGACCACAGGTGTGACGTCCTCCACATCCCTCCATCCTCCAGACAGGTACACGTTCATGCTTGTCACATGACCAGCGTTAGATTTCAATCTGAAACATCACCAACTCCAGTTTTAAAGTCGATGTTTGCGTAAAACCGTGTTGAGGAGACATCCGGATGGCTGGTTGATGCTGGAACTCACCGCGTGTTCAAAGTCTGTGGACATGCCCATGCTCAGTTCCACCTCCTCCTGGGGAAGCTTCAGAGCGTCGCACACTTCCTGTCTGTGACTGAGCAGCATCTGTCAGAGGGACAGAGGTCAGAGCGGCAGGAAGAACCAGGGCAAGCCTACACACACACACACACACACACACTCTCTCCAGATTCGGGTGGACACACATCTTCTCTACCTGGAAGTCTGGGTTGGGGCCAAGGCTGAGGTCGTAACCGTAGCGACCGATGGTCATGAGTCCTGAGAAGTGAAGGGCGGAGCACTGGGACAGGATGTGCTTGACAGCGCTGACCGTTTCCTCTGGAGGGAGGCCGTGTTTACCTGCAGACGACAGCAGCCTGGCTCAATTTTCAGCTCACAGAAGAACCCACAGGAAACCTGGAGTCACTAACTCTGCTCTCCGCTGGTGTTGACCTGGACCATGACCTTTAACCTCTGTGGGCTGGCTCCTCTCATCCGTTGCCAGGAGCTGTTGACCTTGTCGGCCAGTTTCACAGAATCCACGGTTTCCACCAGGTGGAGGTTGGGAACACCTGCAGCACAAAGGCAGCGGTCAGGACCCTGGAAGGTCTCGGAGGGTGGAGGTCAGGACCCTCAGAGGGCGGAGGTGACCTTCACTCACCCAGAAGTTTGTTGACATTGTTCTTCTGGAGGTGGCCGATAAAATGCCACTTAATTTCTGGACACGAGCCTAAAATCTGGAGATATGAAGAGCATCAGCGGAGGAGAGAACATCCACTTGAGGTGTGGACCTACCAGAGGGTCTGACGCTTTCTCCAGCAGCTCGTTAACCTGCAGAGCAGACGGAGGAGCGGCTCAGAGCTGCAACGCTTCCTTCTCAACTTCTGCCAGCAACTCTACTCACGTAGTTCTCTCCAAAGTTGCGCTGGCCCTGCCTGTAGGCCTCCATCACCATGTCTGCAGGTTTGGTCTTGCTTACGGCAACGAGGCGTGGCGACACAGCGGGCAGCGCCTGAAGATCAGAGGGAAGGAGTGAAGCATCGCCTGAACCTGCAGCACCTGAACCTGTTCCCACAGCTGATACTGAGGAGGGCATGGGCCAGGACCACGCCAGTGATGGCTGAAGATGGACGCCTGAGGCCCACGTGGACCGTTACCAGGGCCAGAGCTCCATCCAACATTCCCCAGGGGGAGATGAAGGAACACAACGTCCATGAAGAGGACAACTGGAGGACATGGGGACTTCTGGAGATGAGATCATAAATCCTTCCCTGAAGGTGCTGGAGAAGGAGCAGGTTCTGGACTGGTTCTGCAGGACTTCCAGGTTCAGACTCAACCACCAGCAGATCTTCTACCTGTAGTCTCCTTAGAGAGCGTGCACGTGTGCACAAAACAAACTCAATAATCCTCACCGATAAGACACGTGACGCGGACGGCGTTCAAACCACGCCCACCACACGGAATCATTTCTTTAATCATGTAAATCAGGAGCTCGGTTACCATGCCGACGCTCTGGCACCTGTCCTGCTCTGACTGTCGCACCATAAACCACCATGTAATGGAAGTCGCCCCAGCAGCCCTGCAGCTGCTCCGACCCAGAGGTTGAGCTCTCCGGTTCGGTTACGTAACGCTTGGTGCCGCCGCAGCGCCGCTCACGACGTGCGGCTGTGGGGCTGACGGCTCCGAAAGGCCGCTTACCTTCTGCCGGCGAGCAGCCGCCTGGTTTATCCGCTCCACCACTGACTGCAGCGCTTTGCCGACCTCCTCCGCCATGGCTACTTTCCACATAGCGTCAGACACGGAAATGCGTGACGTCAGAGCAACGACGACGATCGCGGTCTAAATTAAAGTCCAGGTTTCGGACAGCGCCCCCATCGGTCCGACGTTGGCATTGCAGATGAATTCAGGCGGGTTACACGTCCGGAGGTGCTGTCAAAATGTTGGTTAATTCCATGAAAGTACGGTTAGTTAAGCTTGTTTGCATATTTCACCCAAACAGTGCTGCCTCACAGCCAAACTACACTTTTACCCACATATTTACAGTCAGTTTAAAAGCTCAGTCGGACCCCTGAATCTCCAAATGGAGACTCCTGTCAAGAATTTTTTCTGTGAAATTACTATTTTTTAATCAAATATTTTAAGTTTGACAAATTATACAACTAACCAAAGTATTTATGGTTATTAATCTTAATAAAAAAAAGAGAAATAAATGTCAGACAAAACTCGAAAAACAAATTTATTCACAAGTCAAACAACTGAAAAAAGTCCAAAGAAAACGTGACTGAAAATCTGGCATGTTACACTCCAAAAATATCACAGAGGTAAAAACATGGCTCGTTCCCAGCTCTTATACTCTCTCCAGGGCCTCTAACATGATAATGCTGTTTCCCCTGATCACCTGAAAAATGACAACACAATCAAGAAGAATACAATTACAGTCACTGATTACATTAGACTGATTTAAATCATGTTCTCTCACTTAAAACTGCCCTTTTAAACCCCCTGGTGTTATGTTACTGATGGTAAAAACAGCTGATTATTTAGTCATTCCAGACAGCTGGAATGGAATGACCAGACCTTCTTTCATGTGCTGCCATGAAAGTCCGGGGGACGGAGGTACTGACCACCATGCCGATGCTGCTCTGTTGTCCTCCAGGACCCATTTCCAGAGTCTCATCCACCACCAGGTTCATGAAGGGATCAAATCCACGCAGGATTCCCTGAACATGTCTGCCTCCGTTCAGCTTCACTGCAGCAAAGCAAGAGTGCATACCTTCATTGATAGTCAGGCCTAATGACAGCATATTACACCTCCAAATGTTATGTTTGTCCAGGTTGGACTCTAACGTGTTATAAAACACATAGGACGCTTCGGTACACAACAGCGAACGTAAAATCAAAGAATACTGAACAGGAACCAGAGTTTCACTCACATGAAAGCTTCTTGTCCATGAACCTGGAAAAACGAAACGCATATTTACACACAATGAAGTAGCCAGACTGGTGGGACACGCGAGCTAACGTTAGCTTGTTTCAGCGACACTTTTGAAAAGCTTTTTTTTAATGTTTGATTTTAAAGAACCAAAGTAAGCTTTCTAATTAATACTTACTTTTTCAGTTCGGGAGGATGTGCTTTACTCATTTTTATTGTTTTACTCCTTGAAGACGAAATCGATCAGGAACGTCTCACGGACCGCGGAAGAACAACGTGCGCCGAGTGAACGGAAGTGACCTTCTCATTAGATGTAAAGGGGTCACACAGCGCCACCCCGTGGTCAGGAGGAAAAATACAGGTGAGCAGGATTGATTATTCACACGACGCAAACGAGTAAAACAAGACGATTATCTACAAGTAACTGCTAGAAACAGCAGGCTAGATTACAGATAATCGTCTTTTAAAATCATACATAATTTAGAATGTAACATGTAAAATCCAGAGCCTTTGCAAACAGTACGTTAATTCTAGGGTAGTTTTGGAAAACACAAATACAAAGTGTTTTCCCATATACTGGCAAATTAACAGTAATGGTAAATTATGTAGAATTTTTAAAGTGAATATTCATGACAAAGATATATTACAGTTCTTCTGTTGATATTTCCCTGTTTGACCATGCTGGCAATAAAGTAGTAAATTTACTTACAGACAAACAGACCAACATGCTCAACAGATGTAATTTTAATTATTTCATCTATGAGCCATAAGCTAACATACAAAAAAACAAAAATGTACATTCACAATAGATGAAATGTATTAGAAAAGTTCAGAATTGTTCCAGTTCTTTCAGCAGAGCATGAAGCCATTTGCATAGAAATATTCTGACTAACAGGCCAACACCAAACCTGCACCCTCCACCATGTCACCACAGCATGACCGCCAAATCAGCAAGAAGCACACAGGTGAGAGGACCTGAACGTGGTGGACGCGCTAACACGATCTGAGCCATGCTGTGATCGCCTCAGGGGTCAGATCCACCCAGGAGGAGACCCTGGAGAGCTTCATCATCATCAAGCTTGGACACTTTCCCAATGAAAAAGTCAAGAAAATGCAAGTGTTCTAAAACAGGCACGTGTGTTGCTAGTGTTCCCCAAAGTAGTAACGGATCTTCACTTCCTCCTGTCAGACCTCCCTGGGTGGTGCGATTCTGCACAAGCACGCAAAACAATCCTGCCATCGTCAAGAGTTTGAGAAGGAAGAAGTAAAATGACACATTGTGATACTTTGGCAGACATTATGCTGAAATGAAATTCAGGATTCAAATTTTAATCTTGGGATATAAAAGAACAAAAATATCAAACTAATTAAGACTTTAGATTCAGTGAAAAAGTGGGTCACACGTGGAATTCTTCCCTTAATGTAGTAACCAACAACATTCTGCTGCAGACTCAACGTTTAAATGTTAACTGAGATGATTAAGACTTTAACAAGGAAAAGTCTCCTCACTGTTTCCAGAGCCTGCTCCTAACTTACAATCTTGCTGACTCCACATTTATCCAGCAGGGAAAATGCAGTGTTGGGTGGACCAAATCTGAGGCTTGCCCACACACTCAGGCTCTGCTGTGCGCAACAGCGCCTCCCTCTGCCAGGGAGTCCTCCTCCACCCGCACCCGGAGGTGCTCCTGACAGTGTTCCAGAAAAGCGTGGAGTGCTGAGAAGCCCTGCTGACAGGGCATGCAGTGGTAAAACCTCTGGCGCTTGGAGCTGGGCCATCTCTGCGAGTCCATGTGAGCGTAGCAGACGCTGCAGCAGGTCCTGGTCACCGACGTCTGGTGGAGCTCCACGTGCTCCTTCAGCTGGGAGTGCAGGGAGAAGACCTCTGCACAGGAGGGACAGGGGAACTCTCTGTCAGCCTCCTCCTCTGGATCTGCTCTCACCACCTTCCTGGGTCTGCCTGGACCGGCCTTTTTCCCCCTCTTTCCGACTTGCAGCTCATTTGGTGTGTGTTCTGCTGACGGAGAGTCTTGTGGGTGTGTGGAAGCCTGAGTTGTGTGTTGTCTGTAATGAGCTCTCAGCGACAGATGATGGACCAGAACTTTCCCGCAGACCTGACATGGATATTTTCCTGCCCTTCGTCGTTTCTTCATGACTGGTGTGGGATCCCGTCGGACATTCTTCTCCCTGCGGTGCTTCTCCTTCCGATGCAGGTAAAGCTTCGAGGTACTCCTGAAGACCATCTCACAGGAGCGACAGGTCAGGAGCTTCTTCTCAGGTATGGGTCTTTCTCCATTTGACCTCCTGTGTGTAGCAGAAGCTTCTGCTGCGGTGGATTCCTCCTCATCCACGTGGCTGTGCTGTCGATGGCGCTGCAGGCCGCTTTCAGTGTGGACGCTCCTGCTGGATCCAGGCACATCTGAAGAAGCCCACTTGGTCACGTCTCCTTCAGATGCTGCCGGACAATCGTCTGGAAGCCCCCTGGACTCGGCTGACGTCGATGGAGGTTTGCTGCAGCCGGCCTGTTGGTGGTGCAGCAGAGCCTGTTTCTGGCTGAAGCCCCGCCCACACGGTGCACATGCATATGGACTGCCGTCCAGGAGGTGAGGCTGCAGGTGAGGCAACTTGTCCTGCGGCCCTTTGGAATCTGAAGTCACACGAGCAGGACACAGAGAACCGAGGTGAGACTCCCTGTGGCAGAAGTCGCAGGGGGCGGAGCGTTCACATTTATGTAGCTGCAGGGATGAGCGGAGGGAGAATTCCTGGCCACAAAGAGGACAGCGATGGGGTTTGGGTAGCGTGTGTTTCAGGTCCTGGTGGTGCAACAGGTCAGAGGCATAAGTGAAACCTTTCCCACACTCCTGACACACGTACGTGGCCAGGTGGGATGCCGGCTGCCGCGGTTTCTGGCCTTGTGATTTAGTTTCGGCTTGTGCGATGAAGTGGGCGAGCTTGGACAGGGTGTCTGCAGAGGTCCGGGTCCCGCTGAATGACTCTGGAGCCCTTGAAGAAGTCCAACTGACTCCATCCATCATTCACACGTCTCCAGGTTCAGAAGAAGACGACAGGACACATGAAGCTAAATATAAGAAAAATAAAACCAAATCAACACAGGCACAAAAACACAACTACTGAAGTGCTCCACCAGAGCGCATCCACCCAAATAACCTTTCTAATCGCTGAACTTGTACTGGGACAGGAGGGACAAACATGGTGATCAAAGGTGAAGTTAGGTGACCTAGAGGCATAAGTGAAACCTTTGACATCACAGGTGAAACGTGAAAGAGCAAACGTGCTTTCTCGTTAGCTTATTCCGCTCCTTTGGTAACAATAACAAGTAGCTAACTCGGTTACTATGACGGCAGCAGACGAACAGTGTTAAACATATTTGGTCAACAGGAGGTTTTTTTTTTTTTTAGTGAAATCTGCAAATTGGAATATTACCTACCCGGCTGTGCGACCAAATGCGCGTTGGCTAACTGTTAGCAGCGCTAACGCGTTTCCGTCCATATTTATAAAACTTCGTTAAAGTTCGTCCCTCAAACGCGGCGAAAAGCGTCTAATCAGGAAAACGCTGCGTGCCGGCTAGAAACCGTTCCCTCAGCATTCAGTTTGGTCCACACTAAAACGAATTCTTCTGCAAAAGTGAAACTTAAGTTTGGTCGTAAGGCTACGTTTCGCTGCGTCACTTCCGCCACATCACGCGCACACAGGTCTCTGTAGCCTTACGCAGATATGAGCACATATAAACACTTATTTCGCCCATTTTCACTACGCAAACACAAAAATTTCTGCCCCGTTAATTTTTATCCGACCTATACAATATTTTATAAAGTTGCTGTTACCGTTTGTACAAATTAAAATGACAATTAATGACGCAACAGCCAAATAAAGCAAAGCTCACGTTCAGAAAGTCATTTATTTTGTCTGCCTACAGAAGCGTCAAACACCGAACCGGTCTCAAACATCTGGCCTGCTGATTGCTGAAAGGGCATCTGGAAAAGATTCAATCAGGACATGCAGGAGTGTGACATCCTTACAAAAATGAGGTAAGACTCAATTTATGTAGCAGGGAACCTTCAGACTGAGATCATCTGCAAAATGTGAGGAACCTTCATTGAGTTCTAAATATGGAAATATGCAGGAAATATGCAGAAGTGATGGAAGGACGTGAAGATCATCTGCCCTGACGAGATGGTGACCTTTCTGTGTGACTCCGCCTTTCTTCAAACAAGAAAAAAGTCATTTTTCAGAATTCCTGAGATTTTCTAGAAGATTCTGACCTCCAGTAAAGTGCTGACAGAGCCAAACTGTCTGAAGAGCACAGCTCAGCGTTCTAAGAGTCATGTGGTTTGAGCTGTCGTACACCAACCCTGAAGATAGCGTGACCTTCACACACTCGAACCTGATTGTCTTCCTCTCTTCTAACAAAAGATGGTCATGTGACAGTGTCAGGACCTTAAAGACATCTTTAATCTATGAGCATCATGTGGAGAAATGAAAGCACACCTTCAGAGTCTGAACCTTCACAACTCAAGAACAAGGATGAAAGAGAGGAGACCCTGACCAAGGCCTCGCCAGGCGTCTCCTCCGGACCAGCCTGTCCCAGTCTGTCCCTTAACTCTTCTGCTTCCAGGCCAACAGGGCCGGTCTGGCCCCCCGTTTCCACCGGATGCGCTGTGTCTCCGTCCGTCCTGATTAGATTCCATTCATGTGGTTGTGGCCCCGCCCACAACAGGGCTGTGGCTCCACCCATGGCAGGGCTGAGGGCTCCGCATGGCTTCTATTTTGGACGGACGGAGCACTCCGCGACAAGCTAGCACAAGGCATCGCCTGTGGCACAGGAAGTTGGGTGCGAAGAAAAAAATAAAACATCCAGGAATTTGTCAAAATAAAAGCTCCCGTATTTAAAGCGATGGTTTTTACGTTATTACATGTGTGAATAATCTTTTTACGTTATTACATGTGTGAATCCTCTTTTTTTACGTTATTACATGTGTGAATCCTCTTTTTTTTACGTTATTACATGTGTGATTTCGTTTTCAGCGTCCTGTTGACAAAGATCGCTCTAAATACGGGAGCTTTTATTTTGACAATTTCCCGGATGTTTTATTTTCTCTTTGCACCCGACTTCCTGTCTGGATTGTGCCAGATTGTTGAGGCGTTCTCCGTCTGTCCAGACGCCTCCGGTGGAAACCCGGGGTCACTTATCACACGGACTCTAAAAACCTTTAAAAGCAGAACAGAAAAGGGACGTTTGGTGCGGAATCAGAGGCTCTAGTGGAAACCAGACTTCCAGTTTGACAGGGTTAGGGTTCCACCTGCTTCCTGCTCAGCCATGCAGATGTTTTGAAAACACGGAGCTGCGCTTGTGTCTCCAAACATTAGAAAGCTGGTTTTCGTGGTCTTTGGAGGAGCCCAGAAGCGGACGGTCAGGCCCAGCGGCTGGACTTGCTGGCTGTTTCTGTGTAACAGGCAGGCGGCTGAAGAGCCCCAGCCTGGTTCAGTTCTTCACTCAGTCCACGTGTGAAGCTGCTCTCCTCATCACAGAGGCAACATTCAGGCCAACCTGGCCGTGTCTGTTCAGTGCTGGGCCCCTGAAGGCCCCTGAAGGTCTACCTCCTGTAGTGGCTCGGTGCATCTGCAAACATGTACTTCAGCCTGTAGGCCTCAGCCAGCAGGAGGCCCACCTCCTCATTACCCCAGTGGATGGTGGGGAGGTTCTGCAGCAGCATCAGGAGGCCCTGGGCAGCAACAGAAAGACATCAGTTCCAGAAGAAGCCGGTGTAACCAAGCAGAGGTCTGGAGGTCCAGACAGCGAAGAACAACGGTACCTGAAAGTCACTCATGGAGAGGATCTGCTTGCGCCACTCCAGGAGAAAAGCAGCACAGACGTACAGGTGGAAGTGTGAGAAGCCCTCAGCTTCAGCCTGACAAACACAGGAATGAAGAGTGAAGCTGCCTGCAGGACGTCTGCTCCCTGAACCCCCCTCAGGAGCTGGTACCTGGTAGGTGTCCCACAGACGGATGGTGCAGCGCAGCGGCAGCTCCCTCATCAGCAGGTTGTTCATCCACCTGAAAGCAAACTGCAGGTACTCCACCTCACACCTCAGGAGATGGCCGTGAATGTCCTCTGGAGAAGAGACCACACAGCAACAAAGGTCACCCAAGGTCAGAGAAGCCTGGGCCAGAGGAACCCAAGACCCAAGGACACTGACCGTCCATCCTGCTGACCAGCTCCTCCAAAGCCTTCACTTTCTTCTGGATCCCAGGCTGAGCAAAGGTGTAGTTGTCCTGAAGACACCACCAGGAGTCAGAGAAACAGCACATTCTGGCCCTGCGTGTGTGTGTGTGTGCACCTGGATTCCATCCAACAGTTTGCTCATGCACCAAAACGTATCAGCTTCGATGTTCCTCTGCGTTTGCAGCGGCAGAGCCGACATCTCAAAGTTCTCCACATCCTCCGCTGGAAGCAAAGCAAAGGTGCTCAAGCTAAAGTCCAGGTCAGCAGCGAGGCGCTTCCTGCACCACACACTTACTGACAAACTCAGACAGGAAGACAACAAAGAAGGGCGTGACCAGGTCATTGATGCCCTGCACGTAGCCGCTGGCGGGGTGGCGGATGGCCCAGATGAAGAGGATTCGCTCAAACACCTGAAGGAGACACAACAGCCCTTTCATGAGTGCTGGTGAGGAAGATCCGCTTGGCTTCTGACAGGAGAACCTTCCGGCTGGACGGCTGTTGTCCCATCGGGACCGAAGAACGCCGGGCTACAGAGCTGATCAGCTGACGCCCTGCTGGAGTCTCACCTCTTGGACTACGGGCTGCTGGAACAAGGGGATCAGCGGGTTGGTCCGTGGAATGTCGATGTGAATCTAACAGGAAGGAGCAGGATAATCAGTGAAAAGCAGTGAATGGAATGAGAGCTTCCAGGTGTCTGTCTCACCTGTCTGTAGGTGTCTCTGTAGTGCTCGTCTGTCCTGGACTGGTAATACTGCTCTATGAAAGCAAAGTATTCCTCTCTCTTGCGCTGAAGCACCAGCTCTCTGCGCCCCCTGTTGGCCGGCAGGTAACCCTACGGGGAGGGGAGAGAAGCTTACATCTGAACTGGAACTGAGATATGACTGAGGAGGCAGGCGACGGCGACTGACTGAGAGAAGCCTCCACGTGATTGGTCGGACCTCCCGTGGAATTCCAGACCAGCTGTGTTTCCGGAGCTCTTCTGTTAGCACCACAGAAGAGAAACAACAGAGCTAACATTAGCAACTAAACTCTGCTGCAGCTTCCACGCTGGTAACATCTGAACACCTCTCCTGGAGGTCAGCACCAGGGGACGCGTGTGCCAGGTGTGTGTGTGTGAGTGTGTGTGTGTGTGTGTGTGTGGGAGACAACAACTGTGCAACCTGACAAAGGGAAGAACCTGCAACAGAAACCCGGCCGAGCACACGTGAGGATTTCGATGCTAGCTCACCCAGGTCAGTGCTGGCACTCGCCAGCAACAACCTGAATTTGTCCAGACGAATTTTGTCCCGTACGGCCATGGGCGGAGCTCCCGAAGCATTTTGGTCGGAGATACGAGCCACCAGTGGGATGATGGGACGGACTGGAAGAGCATGCTGCTTCTGGAGTGTGGTGAGAGCTGTACACACAGAGGCCTTCTTTGAAGTGAAACAGACCTGAGATCAGCGTGAATGAAACAGCGTTTTAGGAGCTCATGCTGCCTCTGCGTAGCCTCAACGTGATGGGGTTCGTCACTGACGTGTCAGCGGACCGCCATCTGCCTCTCTAGCAAACTTTCCTAATTTAGATCCAAACGAGTGAAGAGGAGCAACGTTGACGTCTACGTTTACAGCCAGTTTGATCAGGTCTTTGGCTAGAGCATGACCTAGCTTCAGGCTAGCATGACCTAGCTTCAGGCTGATCTCAGCCGTTAGCAGCTTTAGCTCCCTAAAGCCTCTTCACTGAGCCACTCACGTACCCGAGGACGAGCTGACCCGGCTGTCGCTCGTAGACCCGACAACCTTCCCGTTCAGGTGCTGCTTGTTCTCCTGGAAGTGACGAGCGTCAGGCTGGGGGGGTCTACGGGACGTCTCAGGGTCACAGCGAGGATTCTAGCACAAACGAGCCGAAACTCTTTATTTCACATCAGATTATTTATTCTGTTGTCAGCATAGCATTTACCTCAGTCTGAATAGACACGTCTGGGGGTGTGGCTGAAGGGGCGGGGCTTCGGAGGGGCTCTTCATCTTCTTCATCATCCAAGTCCCAAGCGTCATTGGTGCTGTGAGCAAACTCGTGAAAGCTGGAGGCTTTTTTGGCCTTGAGACTGTTAACCTTGGTCTTTGTGTCTTTGTGATATCTGCAGAGCGACAGAGAAGAATGACACAAAAACCAACGTTAAACCTACGCTGACTGTTTTAAACCAGCAGCTAAACAACATTAGCTTCAACGTGAGGAGTGGGTGTCCCGCTGATCCGCCTGTTTACCAGCGAGCTGCTCCTGTTCAAACACAGCTTCGAGTTTCCAGCCGGACTCTGACAGGACGCCCTCAAAGTTGAGTTAAAATCACACGTTTCTCTAATTTCCCACTAAAGCAAACATTTAATGCAACTTTTACCTGGAACAAACTGCAGCAGTGTCACGTTAAAAGGTGTTTTAATGTGATTTGTGCTTCATTGTTGATGTTTTTAATATTACTTAACAGGACAGATGACAGATTTTTGAAACATCTGGGAGGTTTCCTCAGAGATTCTGAAGTTCCATCACTCACTCACACGCACTTTGATACAACTTCTGTCTCTAACACACCGTCTAATCAGCTAAAGATGTCTCAAAGCGGGAGTTAAAGCCTCCGTTATCTCCGTACGTTGGCTGTCGCCTGTCCCGCCTCGGAACTCTCTTCTTCGCTGGCTTATGAATTAGTAGCTCATCACCTTCTGACACCGCCGAAGAAGAAGCTGGAGGTCTGAGTCACAGCTGGAACCTTTATAAACACTCACTCCAAACGAGATAAACCAGCAGAAAAGTTGCTGTTTACACACGTTTAGAGTCATGTAGCTCTAGAGACCAACAACACAGCTACACCTTTGTGACTTCGTTGAACTCAGAATAAGATCCGCTGTTTAAAGGAGAACCGTCGAAGCGAACCCACCTTCCGGGAAGCTTTGCGTGCCTCCTCCAAAAATTGATCCGGTTCTCGGTGGCCATAGTCGCGAAGACAGGAACCTTTGTCTACGCGCTCCGCTTCGGTTCCGCTCGTTTGTTGTTCTTCTTTCGCACAAGTTTAAGGACACTGGACCAAAATGTCTTCTGACACGGACACGGAGCAGCGGGAGCCGCCATCTTGGTGCGCAGACAACCGCCGTGTGTGATTGGTGGATAGTTCAAACAGGTGCAGCAGAGGCTGACCAATCAGAGGGCAGAGCGGACTGGCCCTGAAACCCTCCGGACAGTCCATCTCTAGCCCGGTAAGGTGCGGTGATTGTAGCCTGCCGATGGACTGGTTCTACTGGGGCAGAGGGGTAAATGACTGATTATACTGGGACAGAGAGAGTGGAGAGGGAGAGAGAGAGAGAGGCTTTATTGTCATTTCAACTGCATCTAGCTGATGCACTACACAGTGAAAGACAACGTTTCTCCAGGACCTGGTGCTACGTAGACACACAACATACAGCATGGAGCTGGGACAGAAGTACGCCTCAGCCACATAAAGTACATAAAGTACAAAGTGTGCAACAAGGTGCAAAACAGGACTATACAATAAAGCAGAACAACATTTAAGTACAAATGAAATGAAGCACACAAGAACGAAACACTTAGCGGCGAACGTGCTATGGGAGTATAAGATGAGGTGGTGCAAATTGAGCATATGTAACCAAATCTAAATATGAATATAAATATAGCAGCGTAGTACTTAATCAACAGTGAACAATGTAGGTGTGTGTGTCCACACAAGTGAAAGTATGTGTGTGTATTTGTGCGTGTGTGTGTGTGTGAGAGGGAGAGGCAGAGAGTCTCGTACAGTTCAGGTTCACTTTGTGTGTGTGTGTGTGTGTGTGTGTGTGGGGGGGGGGGTTCTTTCCATTTCAGTTCTGTGTACTGAGGAGCCTGATGGCTTGAGGGAAGAAGCTGTTCAACAGTCTGGACGTGAGGGCCCGAATGCTCCGGTACCGCTTTCCAGATGGCAGAAGGGTGAAGAGAGTGTGTGAGGGGTGTGTGGGGTCACCCACAATGCTGTTGGATGCAGCGTGTGGTGTGAATGTCCGTGACAGAAGGCAGGGAGACTCCCGTGATCCTCTCAGCCGTCCTCACTATCCTCTGAAGGGTCTTGCGATCCGAGATGGTGCAATTCCCAAAGCAGGCAGTGATGCAGCTGCTCAGGACGCTCCCGATGGTCCCTCTGTAGAACACAGTCAGGATGGGGGAGGGAGCTGGGCTCTCCTCAGCCTCCCCAGGAAGTAGAGGCGCTGCTGGGCTTTCTTGGTGATGGAGCTGGTGTTGAGTGACCAGCTGAAGTTCTCTGCCAGATAAACACCAAGGAACCATCTCCACTGACGATCCGTCGCACGGCGGTGTAAGTGACTGGTTCTACTGGGACAGAGAGGGTGAATGACTGGTTCTACTGGGACACAGTGGTGAATGACTGGTTCTACTGGGACAGAGACAGTAAATGACTGCTTCTGCTAGGACAGAGTGGTGAATGACTGGTTCTACTGGGACAGAGACAGTAAATGACTGGTTCTACTGGGACAGAGACAGTAAATGACTGGTTCTGCTGGGACAGAGAGGGTGAATGACTGGTTCTGCTGGGACAGAGTGGTGAATGACTGGTTCTGCTGGGACAGAGTGGTGAATGACTGGTTCTACTGGGACAGAGACAGTAAATGACTGGTTCTGCTGGGACAGAGACAGTAAATGACTGCTTCTGCTGGGACAGAGAGGGTGAATGACTGGTTCTGCTGGGACAGAGTGGTGAATGACTGGTTCTACTGGGACAGAGTGGTGAATGACTGGTTCTGCTGGGGTGCATTCTTTGCTATTGCAGCCTTCTTGCATACCTCATCATTGCTCAGTCATACCACTCCGACTGTTGCCTGTTTATTCTCAGAAATGGTTTCTGAGAGATGTTTAGGAGAAGATCATCCGCTGACTGAACAGGACAAGATTCATGTAACTTTTCTTCTGCAGGAAGACCGGCTGTCCACACGGGGGCGACAGAGGGAGGCACCAGCTGCACCGCTTCCCGTTTACCGTAGATTTCTGAAGCTAAAGTGAATTTCTGCTGCTTGTCAGCCAGAATGTGTGTGTGGGAGGTGTTTGGACTGGCTGTTGATGGGAAGAATGGGCCCTGGTGTGACTCACTCAGCAGTCTTCTCTTCAAACGCAGGTAAATGCTTTGGGCTTGGTGGCTGCTGACAGTTTGTGTAGGGAAATCCCCGCAGCACTCCACCTGCTGACTCTTCTGTCAGCCCAACGGCTCCGTCATGATGGAAGCCAGCTCAGAGGCCTGGCTGGGGTCATGTGGGATCCGGGTGAATTCTTCTGGCTCTTCCAGGCTCTTTTTTCACCTTTCTGAGCGCTTTTGTGTCTCTTCGTCTGCGTCGCTTCAGTCTGTCCACTGATGGAGTCACACGACAGGACAAAGGCAGGTTGTGTGTGGGGCCGTTAAAGTCACCCGGGGCAATAACAGTTTGTTAAATGACACTGTGCATTTATTATTTCTCTGCATTCAAAGCACGAGAGGCATCTGCTCCACGCACACAGGTCACCCTCTGTCCCTCTCTGAAGACCTCAGTGTCTGAAATGCAGTTGGGAAATAAAAATCAAACTGTTCTCTGGCTGTTTTTCTCCCGACCCTGAAAGGGTCACATGTGACTTCTTAACGTGGAACAAAACCACAGTGACAGCATTCTTCCAGAAAAGAGGAAGATGTTCTGCCCTTCTTCTCTCCCTCCGGCTCTTTAATCCAAACTTTAGAAAACTTTTACTCTGTTGGACGTGTTTAGATGTTGAAGCTGGATTGTTTTCATGAAGAATAGCAGCATCCTGCTCTTT
Organism: Pao palembangensis; assembly: GCA_015343265.1. Taxonomy (NCBI): domain Eukaryota; kingdom Metazoa; phylum Chordata; class Actinopteri; order Tetraodontiformes; family Tetraodontidae; genus Pao; species Pao palembangensis. The sequence continues at coordinate 53,416 of CM027090.1, read as the reverse complement.
GTTCACGTCCCTTCTGCTGCCTGTGAGGTAAATATGATCTTTATCCTCCCATTGATGTCAGGGCTGATACAACAGTCAGTCAAAGTCATTTTACCTGAATTTCAGCCACCACAAATGGAGCCGCTTCAGTTTAAACGTGACAGGTTTGTGTGGTGGCTGTTTCAGCAGTCAGTCAGCCTTAACCCAGACTGTCTAGAAAACGCTTGAAATCCTCTTTTATAGTTATAATTCACGTTTTATGACGCTCCTTAATAACCTGAGTGCTTTATTTCTGTTAGCAATAACAGATTTCTGTTACACGTATAGATGCACACTGATGCGTCTCCTCCTGCAGACGTGCAGGATTTCACTCCGACAGCTGTTTGTGCTTCCTGGGTGCTCGTGTGGAACTGTTGGAGGTCTCATGAGAGCTCGTCTTTCCTTCCTGAAGAGTCCTGGTGAGCTTTGGGCTGATGTGCAGCCAAACTCTTCATGTGAAAGCCAGCAGAACTCGTGCTAGCAGCCTCCAGCTGTGACCACAGCAGGCAGAATGGTGCATTCTGGGAAAAAGGTAAGACGCTCCTGAAAGCATCGTTATTACGCAAGTGTGTGGATTCGTGCTGGAACTGTGGTCTGACGTTGTTTACTGCTGCTGAACTAAAGCACCCGCACACAGCCTCGTGTTTCTGAGGACCTTTGCAAACCCTGAGCTAAAGCTAAACACATCTCCACCCTCCGACAGTCTGAGTTCAGGACGAGGTGTTGGAGAAAACTGTGTCAGAGTTTCATCCTAATCTTCTGCAGAATGTTTTAAAATAATAGAAATGTATTAGAAATGTGCTCATATTTCATTTCACCAGACTCCGTTTTTGAAGGTACTTTTAAAGGTCTTATCTGAACAACCTGAATGTAGCCTTGAGAGCTGAACAGAGACAAGAACAAACTCTGTTGTTGTTGTTGTCTGTCTCTTCATGTTTGCAGCTTTACTTTACTCCGTCTTAAGTGGTTTCCTTCACCTGAATCCATTTTTCCATCTTCTGATCGACATGTTTCCTTTCAGAAGGAACTTTAGCAGCGTTGGTAAAGTGTGTGTTGTTGTTGCGCCATCTGAACAGCAGGGGTCAGTGTTGCAGCGTTCCGCCTTGAGCGTGTTTATCTTTGGGGCTTCTTCACTCCCGTGGAGCAATTTCCATATATTTAAAAGGCTGTAGTAGAAAGGCATGGTTGCCCCTCTGAATTGTGGGAAATATTAGTGGTGCAGAGGTGTGAAAGAGGACTGTATTATCATGGGACTGGTCCTCTTTCAGGGTAGAGATGGCTTCTTCTTCTGTGCTGTATTAATGTTCCATCACCTGATAAAAAGACCAAGTGAACCAGTGGACCATCGTCTCTCCCAGCTCAGGTCCTGGCACAGCGAGGGGCGGGTGGGAGGGGCCGTGTGTGTTTGTGGGAGGATATTGGAAGCGTAGCTGACCTGTGCACGCTTTGATGCAGACACAGATTGTAAACTGTGATTTTATTAAATCCTTCATTAGGATTCATCAGTGAGATTGGATCAGAAAAGGTCACTCTGCAGATGCTCTCCTCTTGGCTCCATCCCCCCTTGATATGAATCCTCCCCGTTCTCCTTCCCTGCCCCACCCCCTCCACTCAGCGCCTCTCCAGCCTTCGCCGCAAACACATTTGCTATGAAAATGGGGGAAAATGATCGTTGCAGGCCTGCTGGTGAAACACAAGGTGAAAGTGACATTACCCCTCTCACCCGCCACCCCAGACCCGCTGCCCCCCACCCCCCGCCCTCGTCCTCCCGCCTGCAGCCATCTCGGCTGGCGCCGGTGGGACGCTGGTGCCACAAATCATTTGTATTCTCTCATTTCTGTGAGCGGCCCACGATGTTGCTTACTGCTTAGTGAACAGATGACTTTCAGAAAGACGAGTGAATTGGGAGGGAGGGATGGAGAGACTGGAAGAGGACAGGAAGGAAGGGGGGAGGTGTGGCAACCTCCCAGTGTGTGAGGACGTCTCAGGGAGTTGGACCTGAAACTGGGAGGGAAATAGTAGGCGCCATATGTTGAGTTAAGTAAAGGTTCTCATTGAGCACCAGTACTTAATGTGTGTGTGTGTGTGTGTGTGTGAGAGAGAGAGAGAGAGAGAGAATAGAGAAATATCATTTTTGAATCACCTTCTCCCCTCCAGCAAATGTTCTCATATTGTGTCCAGCTTGTGTTTGGTCATCTTTGTCTCTCTCTTTCTCTCTCTCTTTCTCACACACACACACACACACACACAAACTTCCCTTCCCCCACCTCTGTCCAGTGTGAGACATGATTCTTCTGGTACACTGAATATGTTCTGCATGCAGCAACACTTAATCAGGAAAAGACCATTGTTACACACACACACACACACACACACACACACCCTTGAATTTCTGCCTTTGTGAGGTCTTCCGTAGGCTTAATGTATTACCCAGCCCCTTACCCTAACCCTCCCAACTAACCCCTGACCCTAACCCTGACCCCTGACCCCTGACCTAAACCCAGCTCCAACCCAAACCTTCAAACCAAGTGTGAACCCTCAAACAGGCCTGTGAAGTGAAGGAGCAGCATGAGTGTGTTGCTACTCAGTATGTAGCAAGCACAAGAAGACACACACACACACACGTGTGCGTGTTGGCACAGTGACCTGCAGAAGAACCCTCAGACTGCGACTGCGCCTGCTCGCTGCTCTGGGGTCTCTGCTTCCAGGAAACAGATGCAGTATTCATGACTCTGCCTCTGCAGAACATCAGACAGTAACGGGAAACACAGTAGAAGAGTGTGTGTGTGTGTGTGTGTGTGTGTGTGTGTGTGGGTGTAGGTGGATCATGTTTCATGTGTTTGCACGTGTCCTCTTTCAGCTTCACTGCTCACTGCAGAAATTGCTCCATTTCTCAATATTAGCCTCAAGGTGTGTGTGTGTGTGTGTGTGTGTGTGTGTGTGTGTGTGTGTGTGTG
>CM027090.1:26618-49941 GCA_015343265.1 Pao palembangensis | reverse complement strand
AGGAACCCTGTGAGGAACCTTCACTGTTGACAGCTGATCCACACAGTGTTTGATCCACCACACCAAACTGTCTTTGTGGTGTCTTGCAGGTCTGACCTCCTGCTGCTGCTCCTGCTGCTCCTGCTCCTCCTGCTGCTGCTCCTGCTCCTCCTGCTGCTCCTCCTGCTGCTCCTCCTCCTCCTGCTCCTCCTAAATGCTTTGCTAAAGCTGGTAAAATGGAACCAGATCACCTGTTGACTGGATTTGGTCCCCTTCAACCAGCTGTAGCTGCGCATTGATGCCTGCAGCTGCTGCCTGGAGACACCTGACCTGGACTCTTCTTCTGTCTGATCACCTGAGTCCACCTGTGAGTGACCCCGCCCCCTCGTAAACCACACCCTCCCAGCGTCCAATCATCTCTGCTCTGTAAAAATCTTTGTTTTTGCTGTCTGATCCAGTCCTGTTACCAGTAAATCAGTCTGGACAACCTGTTGTCTTACTGGGGGGCTCTTACTGGGAGACTTACTGGGGGGCTCTTACTGGGAGACTCTTACTGGGAGACTCTTACTGGGGGAGCGTTCCTGTCTCACTTGTGGAAATTCAGACATGAGCAGAAAGGTCCAACCTGAACAAACAATTGGCAGAATCGCTCGTCTGTGTGTGTGTGTGTGTGTGTGTGTGTGTGTGTGTGTGTTTAGGATTACTCTTATTTTAGGTGCACCGTCTCGAAGGTTGGTGGTCTGAGTCTCCGCCTTGCCCTGATTGGCTGGGGTGAACGGTTGCATCCTAAAGAGGGCATTCCCAGCGGGGGGTCGTGATCAGTGCCCTCTGGCTCTGCTGGGGCGCTACGCTACGCTAACAAACCTGCTGACCGTCTGCTGCACCAGCCCTCACATCCATCTCTACATCCAGACGCTGACCTTCAGGGCCGACCTTGGCGCTGACCTTGGCGCCGACCTTGGCCGTGGCTCAGCGGGGATGCAGCAGAGGAACGGGACACGAGGGAACCGGCAGGAGTCACCTCCACCGCTGATCGATAGATATTACAATCATCCAGCCGAGAGGGCGGTGCAGGCGATGGAGGAGCTGCTTCTGGCAGCAGGATGCGTCTGCAGACTTCCTGTTCCGAGTCCGTCAACCAAAGCAAAAGTGGCTTCAACCTGCGTCTTTAACGTCCGTCACACTTGAGACAACCACAGCAGAAAGTAACTGTGGAGGAGACGCCAGTGTGTGTGTGTGTGTGTGTGTGTGTAAGGACCAAAGGATGAAAGCGGCTTTGATTCTTGATCCTTCAAGGATCAAAGGTAAAAAGCTTTGATTTAAAGCAGCACACACTGTTACCCACAGTATGACTTTGTACTAGGCTCTACTAGTTGTGGTTTACTCGAGTCACCAACTACAGACAGAAACACAACTACAGGACGACTGGTCAAGATCGGACGAACTCCAGCTGTCGCGCTGCCGGCTCAGAGTCGACTGAACCCAGGTTCGAAGCGTCCTTTATTGTCTTTGCATGTTTCCACTTGGTGGGAACGACGTGTGTCAGGTTCCAGCACGACAGAAGTAAGGCAGTGAAAGATGAAAGCCTCCGGCCAGAGGGAGGAGGACCAACGGTCCACATGTGGGTGGGTCGGGCAGGACGTTCTGCTCCTGCACCTGCTCGTGTAAATGTCCCTTAAGGGGGGGCAGAAACTGGTGAATTTCTGGGCTGTTTTAACCACTCTGTCCGGTCGGAGGTGGACCGCCAGACAGTCATGATGTGACTTTAATCCCCTGATGGATGAATCTAAATCTAATCATTTAAAAGATATTGGACAAGGATAACTTTTTAAAACATAATTAGATTCTATCAAATGCTGAATGTTAAACGTATCAAATTGGGTGAAAATGAGTTTGAAGTTAAGAACCAAAGATGTGACTCCAGGCCGACACCGACCTCTAGCGGCCAGTCAGTGGTACTAGACTAAAGCAGAGTGAGGATAAAACTAAAGGAACTTTAATCGCATAATTTAGTTGTTGACATCATTTTACGCCATATGTACATTAACAATGAGACTTCATCTGGAAGAACGTGCAATAAAAATACAGCCTAGACTTTTGAGTCTATGCACTTGTGATGTGTTTGAATCTGACGCGTCGCTGTCTTGAACGTTTCTGTATCTAATATGAGCAATGATTACTAATCATTAATACTGATTAGTAATTATTATTTAGTGTTTACGAGTACAAACTAGTCCAGCCTGCCCCGCCCAGTGGCGACATCTAGTGGAAACAAGGCAGATCGCAGGTCTGTCCTGGACCGCCGTCCTTCATCTTTACGGTCATTAACGGCATTAAAAGACGACTTTGGTCGGTAAATGAGATTGTTACACTCGACTGCTGCCAGTTTGTTGTTACACTGTGACACCGTCGACGTTTATCAGCCTGGCGGATCTGGATGTTCAGAGGAGCAGGTTCCTGCGGACCAGCAGCGTTTGTGTTCCGCCTTCGCACACGTTCCACCTGCCCTCTGACCACCAGTCCGCTCTCCTGGTGGAAACTGCTTTAATCATGTGTGACTTAATGCGTTTAATTCGTGCGTGAGGATAAAAGGGCTGGTGGAAAGGCTTTAGATTAATTTGCACGTAAAACCGTATAACAACCCGAGATTATCATCAATATTCAGCCGATGAATTAGCTTCCTGCTAACGTCTGCTGAGCATCGCTGAGTGGTTGTATAATTGTGGATTCTTCTGGTGTCAGATAAAGTGATAACGGGCTTTATTCCTCCGCCTGGTTCCTCCTTTTGTCGCGTCGCAGCCTCCATACCTCCGCGTCCCTCCAGCCTCCGCCACACTTGTTCCTCGGCGCCTGCAGGAGCCTCGTCCGGACCAGCCGCCGCGGCTCTTCTCCAGGTAATCGATGCTTCCTTTCTGCGCTTCCCAGGTGGTCGCCACGGTCGCTGTGCTGTGTGTGGGTCGCTCCAGATGTTCCAGGCGCAGGAACCTGGTCTCTGCTGCCTTCATCCGCCTTTTCTCCATGTTCGGAGGCAGCAGCTTCTTCTTCAGATCAGACCTCCAACACACAAAAACATCCGTCTTTTGTTCACCTCGCGGCGAATCATCGAGTGAAATTAGAACATTGGTGGATATAGTCTGGTCTCCATGGTAACGGAGACCATAATGCGTTTGTACGTGACCCTCCGGGTTCGGTGTCAGTAACCGGAGACGCTTCCGATCCGGATTTGCGTGCGTGTTTTTACCCGGGCTCCGTGAACCCTGAGGGTGGTGTCTGGGGCTCCGTCCCGGATCAGCTGTTGCTGCTGGCTGAGGAGGCTCCCGGGGGACCTTTAGATGTTCTGGGGACGAAGCAGGAAGCGTCTGCTGGGCTCTCCTCTCCAGGCTGGAGGTGCTGGAGGACCCGTCAGATGTTCAGTAGGTTGAGGACGTGGGAGTCGTTCCTACCTTGAGTTCCTGCTGGTTACTCTGGACCTCCTGGTCTACTGGTCAGAGAAGGTGGCTGGGATCTCTGTTTATCTCGGCTGGTATCAGGAGGAAGGTCTCAGTTTCTGAGGAGGCAGCACCTTCATGCTGATCCGGACAGGTTCTCTGGGTTCTCTGCCAGCTCCCGGGCAGGTTTCTTTGGTTCCTGAGGTCAGGTCACCGGTCATCATCCACGAGTTGCAGAGTTAGCGTCTGCGGCCACGCCTGCTTGGGTCCGGGCGTGGCCGCAGACGCTGCTGGAGCTGTGCTTCCGATGTTCCCTGAACTGAAGAAGCTGTGAACCTTCCAGGGTTGGTCAGCAGGTTCTGGTGTGAAGCTGGAGGCCCAGACTGGAGGCCAGCTTCTTCTGCTCTTCTGTCTGCTCTCCTCAGAGGGTCTGACTGGTTCTGTCCTTCCAGGATGTGAGTTCTCCAGAAGGAAGCCTTCCTGCACACCTTCAACACTGGGTCTGATCTTGGGACCTCCAGCGGCTCCTCTAACTCAGGACCTCCACGTTCCCCCCGTCGGAGGGGAGATGCTTCCTATCAATCCCTCCTTCAGTTCCAGGCAGGAGCTCCTGACCACCGCCAGCCCCACCCCCTCTCAGCCCAACAGCCCCGCCCGCTCCGGCTTCAGACGTGCGAGCGCCGATGGCGCCGTCCTGCCTCACGTCTTCACCAGGACGTCCTCGCTCCCGGGGCAGCTGCGCAGGGCGGAGCGACAGCTGGGCGTGGAGAAGCCCGTGGACGCGGGCCTGCTGAGCCCGGAGGCGGAGCTGCTGTGTGGGTGGGGCTCCTTCACGCCCAGAGCGCTGCAGGTGTTCAACAGCCCCCCGTGGGTGCTCCTCTTCCTGTGTGTGGCCTCCTTCCTGCAGGGGATGATCATCAACGGCTTCATCAACACCATCATCACCTCCATCGAGAGGCGCTTCGACCTGAGCAGCTACCAGACCGGCCTCATCGCCAGCTCCTACGACATGGCCGCCTGCGTCTGTCTGGCGTTTGTCAGCTACTTTGGCGGGACGGGACACAAGCCCCGCTGGCTGGGCTGGGGGACGCTGGTCATGGCGTTCGGCTCTCTGGTCTTCGCCTCACCGCATTTGGCCACGCCCCCCTACCAGGCGAGCGTGTCAGAGCAGACGGAGCTGTGTTCGGCCGCCCGGGCCGCTCCGTGTCAGGACCAGGGAGCCGGACAGTCCAGCTACCGCTTCCTGTTCATGCTGGGCCAGTTCCTGCACGGCATGGGCGCCACGCCCCTCTACACCCTGGGCGTCACCTACCTGGACGAGAACGTGGGCTCCAACTGTGCACCCGTTTACATCGGTGAGTCGTCTGCGGACCGACCTGCCTGGTAGAACAAAGGCTTTGATTTTCTACCTGAAATGAGGAAGTGGTTTTGTTTTGGCGGTCTACTTCCTGAAAGGTCAGCCCGCTGTAGGCGGGTCTAACTTCCGTCTCCAGGTAATAACCGCAAATCTGCGAAGAGCGATGGGGCCGTTTCAACCCACAGCAGGAAGCGGTGGTTCAGGAACAGGAAGTAGGCTGCTGGGACACGCCCACAGGCCAGGGTCTCATCTGCTGCATCTCCACAGGGATCTTCTACACGGCAGCCATCTTGGGGCCAGCGGTGGGCTACCTGCTGGGAGGGTACTTCCTCAACATCTACACGGAGATCCACCTGATGTGAGTCAGACAAGGTTGGGTCCAATAAATCAGGCTGAAAGTGAACCCACCAGTCCTCAAAAGCACTTCCTGCTCCGGATCAAAAGCACTTCCTGTTCCAGAGTCGGAAGACTAATATTCGTTAGCGCCGTCAGGCTAAACGCTACCGGGCCACAGACAGGCCCAGGTCTCTGCTGGCGCTGCAGCCATCTTGGATGTGAACTTGCTTCACACCTTTAAAAGCAGCGTTCTGGGGGGACTGGGACCGTTTGCGGACCAGTGGGCTCTGCTGCACCACCGCAGACGGGATGTTGACGCTTGTGTGTGACCTGACAGGACAAACATGAGTCCTGAGGACCCCCGCTGGGTCGGTGCCTGGTGGATCGGCTTCCTGGTGGGCGGAGCAGCTGCTCTGCTGGTCGCCTTCCCCATCCTTGGTTACCCACGGCAACTACCTGGTACGGCTCTTGTTCACTGCAGACACACTCACACACCTTTTATGAAGCCGGATAAATGTCGCCCCCTGCTGGTAGGTGTTTGTCGTCCTTTTCTCCTCGTCTTTAGTCCATTGGCTGAAATGGGAGGAGTCTGATTTCCGTCTGTCCGTCCACAGGCTCTCAGGAGTTTGCGGCCAAGCGGGTTTCTGAAGCCCACCAGATGAGCGACGGGAGTCAAGCCACAGCCTCGGACCCTCAGTTTGGAAAATCAGTCAAAGACATGCCGAGGTCAGACTCGTAACCAGAGATTGTCTTTAAGCTGTGTGAGGATGAGAATGAGGATGAGGGTGAGGATGAGAATGAGGATGAGGGTGAGGGTGAGGATGAGAATGAGGATGAGGGTGAGGGTGAGGATGAGGGTGAGGATGAGAGTGAGGATGAGAGTGAGGGTGAGGATGAGAGTGAGGATGAGGGTGAGGATGAGGATGAGGGTGAGGATGAGAGTGAGGATGAGGGTGAGGATGAGAGTGAGGATGAGAATGAGGATGAGGGTGAGGATGAGAATGAGGGTGAGGGTGAGGGTGAGGGTGAGGGTGAGGATGAGGATGAGAATGAGGGTGAGGGTGAGGATGAGAGTGAGGATGAGAGTGAGGATGAGAATGAAAATGAGAATGAGGATGAGGGTGAGAGTGAGGATGAGAATGAGGGTGAGGGTAAGGGTGAGGATGAGGGTGAGGATGAGAATGAGGATGAGAATGAGGGTGAGGATGAGAGTGAGGATGAGGGTGAGGATGAGGGTGAGGATGAGGGTGAGGATGAGAGTGAGGATGAGAATGAGGGTGAGAATGAGAGTGAGGATGAGAGTGAGGATGAGAATGAAAACGAGAATGAGGATGAGGGTGAGAGTGAGGATGAGGGTGAGTGAGGATGAGGGTGAGAGTGAGGATGAGAGTGAAAACGAGAATGAGGATGAGAATGAGGGTGAGAATGAGAGTGAGGATGAGGGTGAGAGTGAGGATGAGGGTGAGGATGAGAATGAAAACGAGAATGACGATGAGAATGAGGGTGAGGATAAGAATGAGGATGAGGGAGAGGATGAGGCCGTCTGCAGGAGCCACGCTGCAGATACAGAGCCAGAGTCCTAGCAGTGTTAGCGTAGCATCTGTCAGGACCTCCAGGCAGTGAGCCTGAATGTCATGTGACTGTCTGCAGGTCGGTGCTGCTCCTGCTGAAGAATCCCACCTTCATCTTCCTCTGCCTGGCCGGGGCCACCGAGTCCACCCTCATCGCTGGCATGTCCACCTTCGGGCCAAAGTTCTTGGAGTCGCAGTTCGGTCTGAGCGCATCCAAGGCCGCCATGTGGTTCGGTGGGTTTTTAACCGCAGCACAGATGCAGGCGCCGGTCTGACTCCTCCCCCTCCGCAGGTTACATGGTGGTTCCGGCAGGAGGGGGCGGGACCTTCTTGGGCGGCTACATGGTGAAGAAGCTGAACCTGCGCTGTCGGGGGATCGTCCGTTTCTGCGTGATGTGCACGCTCATGAGCCTGGCCACCATCTTCATCTTCCTCATCCACTGTCCCGACCTGCCCATGGCGGGCGTCACGGCGCCGTACCGCTCGGGTCTGACGGAGGCGCAGCAGCAGGACCAGTACCAGCAGCTCTACAACCACCCCGGCAAAGTGCGCAGCCGAAACAGGTCAGCTGCTTCCAGCCAGGCTGCTGATGAAGAGGAGGTCTGCTCCTCCTCACGTCCCCTCTTCCTCCCTCACGTCCGCAGCTCCGCCCTGGAGGAGAACCTGACAGCTGCCTGTAACGCGGGATGCGGTTGTGTGCGTGAAGTCTACAACCCGGTGTGTGGAGCGGACGCCATGATGTACTACTCCCCGTGCCACGCCGGCTGCCGCTCCATCAACCGCACCGAGGCGTCCACAGCAAAACGGGTACGAGGCAAAGACCTGCTGCAGCTGATCCAGGATCAGTAGTGGCAGGAAGCACCTGGGGGTCTAAACCGGGGTGGCGGGGGGGGGGGCAGTTCTTTAGCCTGAAGGGCCACATTGGCTTGTAGATCTTGATGAAGGGGCCGGCCAGGTGGTGCAGGAAGCTAACCCCCACATGAGGATCAGAGGTTAGCTAACTGTTACTGTTGACGGAGAAAAGAGTTCATTGGGCCACGTGTGGCCCCCGGGCCTCAGTTTGCCCAAAGGGCCCGAGTTTAGGTGGACGTGAACTCTGGTTCACTCATCATTCACCGCTTAGTCTGGATCCACACCGTGTGTGTGTGTGTGTGTGTGTGTGTGTGTGTGTGTGTGTGTGTGTGTGTGTGTGTGTGTGTGTGTCAGGTGTACTCTGGCTGCAGCTGCGTGGTGAACGTGTCTTCGGCTGAGGACGGTCTGGCTGTGTCGGGGAAGTGCAGCATCTCCTGCCAGCACATGCCCACCTTCCTCACCTTGCTCTTCGTCACCATCTTCTTCACCTTCCTCTGCAGCATCCCAGCGGTCACCGCCACCCTCAGGTGTGTGTCCGCACCTCCAACACAGAGCTGTTCCGATCTGTTCCGCTCCGATCCGCTCTGATCCGATCCGCTCCGTTCCGCTCCGATCCGCTCTGATCCACTCCGATCCGCTCTGTTCCGCTCTGACCCGATCCGCTCCGTTCCGCTCCGTTCCGCTCTGACCCGATCCGCTCCGTTCCGCTCCGCTCTGACCCGCTCTCTGCTCTCCAGGTGCGTCCCAGACAGCCAGAGGTCGTTTGGACTGGGCATCCAGTGGATCGTCGTGCGCATGTTTGGTGCGTGTGCTCAGCGCCGGTGGTTCTCGCCGCGGCGGCCGCCTCAGCCCTTCATGTGCTGTTGTGTTTTGACAGGAAGTATTCCGGGCCCAATCGCGTTCGGGTCCATGATCGACATGTCCTGCCTGCTGTGGCAGGACCAGTGTGGCCAGCAGGGCTCGTGTTCGCTGTACCAGAACGCCGCCATGAGCCGCTACATGCTGATGGCCGCCATCGTCTTCAAGGTTGTGGACCGCTAACAGTTTGGACTTGAGAGAAGACCCGAAGCCCGCGCTGGGCTGGACCTCCTGACCCTGCGTCTGTGCTCTGTTGCAGGTTGTGGGCGTGACCTTCTTCGTGTTGGCCAGCGTTCTGTACACGCCCCCGCCAGACTCCTCCCACAACAGCTACGAGAGCACCGACCGCGGCGCCAACGACGCCAGCAAAGACCGCCATGCAGACGGTGTCATCGTCAACCGCCATGCCAGGTGACACGGCGGACCACCAACGCACACGTGTGTGTGTGTGTGTGTGTGTGTGAGTGAGTGTGTGAGAGGATTCCTCAGGCGGGTTGACACACTCGGCTGTACGTTGGCACCTGTGGGCGTCCAATCAGAGGCCTCCGCTGGTCCAGACCTGGTCCTGAGTCGAGCCTGTTGTCATGGCGACGAGCGGGGTGGTCCTGCGGAGGCCACAGGTGCTCCTCCTCTTTCAGGATCTCTCCTGGACTTCTCCGGGACGTGGTGTATGAAGCTCTTCTGAGATGGAACTGATGCCTCCTCATCTTCATCGACACGCCTCTTCTTCACCTTCAGACGGAGCTTCTAGATCACGTCTGAAATCAGTCTGGGCTGATGAAGGTGAAGGTTTGCTGGGTCATTTCAGAGGTTCTCCAGCAGAAGCAGAAGCAGATGAAGCACAGAAACAATGGCTCCATTCAGGCCTGACCTCATTCTCCAGCCTAATCTGACTGATCCTGGCAGCAGGATGAAGCTCCTCACAAGTTCTGCACAAAGGATCAGCACAGGAAGCACGTGAGGCTGCTGCTGCTTCACTTGGATTTGGTTGGTCTGAATCTGTGAAGGTGACGTCCTCCTTCCCCTGAACATGTGACCACAGGACCACCAGAGCTGCAGAAACCAGTGTGAGCCTCCCAGTACTGGAGCTCCACTGGAATCACTGACAGCTCCTCATGTTTCTGCAGACAAATGTGAAGATTTTTATTCTTTCCTGTGTGTGTGTGTGTGTGTGTGCGTGTGTGTGTGTGTGTGTGTGTGTGTGTGTGTGTGTGTGTGTGTGTGTGTGTGTGTGTGTGTGTGTGTTTTAAAATGAAGTCAAATGAAAACTTTTACTGATTTAAATAAACTGATTTACTAACAAAGATTTGATACTTTTTTGTCTCTTTTATGCAAAAAAGTTAGTGTTTTATTGAATCATGACGCAGCAGCGCCACCTGTGTAGAAACACTCAGTCTGAAATATTTACAGCCTGGACGAGCAGCTCCTCCTCCAGCAGCAGGCCCTCCCCCTCCAGCTCCACCTCCAGCTGCTCCTCCAGCTCCTCCACCTCCAGCAGCTCCTCCAGCTCCTCCAGCTCCAGCAGCTCCCCCTCCAGCTCCACCTCCAGCTGCTCCTCCAGCAGCAGCCCCTCCCCCTCCAGCTCCTCCTCCAGCTCCAGCTCCTCCACTTCCAGCAGCTCCACCAGCAGCTCCTCCAGCTCCTCCCCCTCCAGCTCCACCTCCAGCTGCTCCTCCAGCAGCAGCCCCTCCAGCTCCTCCTCCAGCTCCTCCTCCAGCAGCAGCCCCTCCAGCTCCTCCTCCAGCTCCTCCTCCAGCTCCTCCTCCTCCAGCAGCAGCCCCTCCCCCTCCAGCTCCTCCTCCAGCTCCAGCTCCTCCACTTCCAGCAGCTCCACCAGCAGCTCCTCCAGCTCCTCCCCCTCCAGCTCCTCCTCCAGCTCCTCCTCCAGCAGCAGCCCCTCCAGCTCCTCCTCCAGCTCCTCCTCCAGCTCCTCCTCCTCCAGCAGCAGCCCCTCCCCCTCCAGCTCCTCCTCCAGCTCCTTCCCCTCCAGCTCCACCTCCAGCAGCAGCCCCTCCAGCTCCTCCTCCAGCTCCTCCTCCAGCAGCAGCCCCTCCAGCTCCTCCTCCAGCTCCTCCTCCTCCAGCAGCAGCCCCTCCCCCTCCAGCTCCTCCTCCAGCTCCACCTCCAGCTGCTCCTCCAGCAGCAGTCCTCTCAGCTTCCTCGGCTGCAGCTCCTCCGTGTCCACCATGAGCAGCGTCGTCCAGAACCCCTGCATCGGCCGGACTCTGGCCCCCCGGGTGAGTTACTGTCTGGTGTCCGGATTCTTTGTCCTCTGGGCTTCTTTCATCGCTCAGCTCGATGATCTTCCATCCGGACGTGGAACTAAAGCTTAAATTATTGATTGGCTGGATGTTCTGGAATGTTCTAGAGACAGAAAGATGGAGGGAGCAGGTGATTTATCGGCAGCCAGTCCTCCAGGCCGTAATCCAGCCGGGTTTTCTGACCTACCACCTCCAACTTGTGCTGTTTTGGCTGTTTTCTGCCTGGCAGGACAGAAAACCCGGCTGGATCAGGGCCTGGAGGACTGGCTTCCATGATGGATCTGCTGGGACGGTGTGAAGTCCTCCCAGGATGAGGAACACCAGCAGCTAACCCTAACACAGCTTCCACACGTGATCGGGTCACCTTGGTCTTCTGGGTTCTTCCTCAGCTCACAGTCACGACTCGTCCCCGTGCATGCCACAGCCCCACCGAGGTCCGCCCCGGCCCCCGCACCTGTGAGTACAGAGGTCACGCCGCCCAAACCAGCCTCGTCACGACGCATGCGTGCACGCTCTTTCAGACACAGCAGAGTGCACGAGGCCTCCACAGTCATCAAACATTCATCGGTGCTTCTCTGCATTATTCACGTGCACATGGAGAGAGGACTCAGACGCTCCGCTGGAAGGAAAAGCAAATTACTGGAAGGTAAAAGAGGAAGAAAGGAAGGCAGACTAGCAGAGGAGTGTGTGTCCGCCTCACACACTCGTTCCTGCGTCGCTTGGTCAACGGTCCTCACGCTCACCCATTCAGACACCCCACAACATGGCGTTCACACCCCTGAGGGGGCTTCAGGGGGCCTGGGGTGGTCTGGGGTGGTTACGGGCACTACGGGGGGTCTGGGGTGGTCTGGGGCACTACAGGAGCATCACCACACCGACCACAACAACCAGTCACGCCTGCTGCGCCGTCACCTTCTGGTTGTTGGTGACGGCAGCTTCGCTTTCTAACGTTCAGATGCCCAAACCTGGGGGCAGCAGCGTGGCGCCCCCCGGAGGCCGAGACGGCATGTGTCGCAGCAGCAGCATCAGCAGCGGTTCTGGAGGAAAGATTCTGTCCCTGCTGTCCATGAGCGAGAGCGTGCACAGCGGCTTCAGCTTCCTGTCTGAGCAGGCGCAGGAGCAGGAGGAGCGGCAGCAGCGCAGCAGCCAGTTAGCAGAGTTCCAGCGGCTCCGGGAGGTCCGCGCCGCAGCTCAGCTCAAGAACCTGGAGGACTTTCTGAGGGTCAACCACGTGTCCCTGAGGGACACCACGGCTTTCTCCACAGGAATGATTTACAGGTGCAGACACGGTCCGGGACAGGAAGTGAGATCATCTCCTCAGCTGCTCTGATTCCAGCTTGTCTTACAGGAATCTGGGTAAATCTGGACTCAGAGTGTCCTGTCTGGGGTTAGGTAGGTGCACCAGAGTCAGGACCCTCCAGGGTCTTCGTGGTCCTGACAGCAACGTGCTTTCATCCCATACAGGTACGTGGGTCACCTTTGGCGGACAGGTAACAGACCAGGTAGGAGACAACAGACTCTCGGCTGGTCTCAGCCCAGTGTCTGACGGAGCGTCCCAGTGAAACCGTCCCAGTTTGGACCCCTTCTGCTGATGTTCTGGGCATCTCCACTCAACTTGATGGACGTTGTTGTCATTTTGGTGTTGAAGGTTGCCGAGGATCTTCTGACTCTGGCCTATGAGAACGGAATCAACCTGTTCGACACAGCGGAGGTGTATAATGGAGGGAAGTAAGTGAGCACGCTCCTGCGGGGCTCTGGGCCCACACCTGAAGCTCCGCTCTGAAGGCCGTCCGTCACGACCACATAAGGGCGTCTGTGGGCGTGGCCTATGCTGATGACACCCATCGTTAGCAGAGATCTACTTGCACCGAGCGTGAGCGTGTCCGTCAGGGGGAGGAGAGAGTAAAGTTACAATAGGGGCGTGGCTTAACGTCCCCACAAACTGATTTATGACGTCATGTTCTGGTTCTGGACTGAGAACTGGTCTGGATTTAGAACCCTGAAGCTGCCCGTCTGTCCTTCTGTCTGTCCTTCTGCCCGCCCGTCTGCCCGTCTGTCCTTCTGCCCGTCTGTCCTTCTGCCTGCCCGTCTGTCCTTCTGTCCGTCTGTCTGCCTGCCCGTCTGTCCTTCTGCCCGCCCGTCTGCCCGTCTGTCCTTCTGCCCGTCTGTCCTTCTGCCTGCCCGTCTGTCCGTCTGTCCTTCTGCCCGTATGTCCATCTGCCTGCCCGTCTGTCCTTCTGTCTGTCCGTCTGCCTGCCCGTCTGTCCTTCTGCCTGTCTGTCCTTCTGCCCGTATGTCCATCTGCCTGCCCGTCTGTCCTTCTGTCTGTCTGTCCTTCTGCCTGTCTGTCCTTCTGCCCGTCTGTCCTTCTGTCCATCCGCCTGCCCGTCTGTCCTTCTGCCCGTATGTCCATCTGCCTGCCTGTCTGTCCTTCTGCCCGTCTGTCCTTCTGCCCGTCTTTCCTTCTGCCTGTCCAGGAGTGAAGTTGTCCTGGGGAAGATCATAAAGAACAAAGGATGGAGGTACACTTTCATACTTCCTGGTTTAATGTGACTGGAGGAGGTTTCAGCTGCACGTCTGAGACGTCTCAGACGTCTCAGACGTCTTCCTGTTCTTCCTGAATCCTGATCTCTTCATATCCGAGCTAACGTGTATTTAACGGTGACTCAGCCGACCTGCTTCAGTCGTTTATTTCTTTCTCGTTTCGTCTCGCAGGCGTTCCAGTTTAGTCATCACAACCAAACTCTTCTGGGGTGGAAAGTAGGTACAGTGGGGCGCCGGCGCCCTCACACACGTGTGTGAGCCACGTCTGCTCCTCGGAGGAGGGGAGGTCACGGTTCTGTCATCTTCTGGACGGTCTGAAGTCAAACGTTTGTTCTTGCAGAGCAGAAATGGAGAGAGGACTGTCCCGGAAACACATCATCGAAGGTGAGGCTGTTCCCCGCTGGCTGACAGGAAGCAGTAACGCATCACAACCACCTTCTTCATGTGATGGGAACCAATCAGGTCTTCGGGCGTCGCTCCAAAGACTTCAGCTGGACTACGTCGACGTGGTTTTTGCCAACCGCCCGGATCCCAGCACCCCGATCGAGGGTAGGTGTGCTCCAACTCACCCTTCCGGTGGTGCCCATTAAAGTGGGCACCACGGGGTCAGATTGCTTAGTGGGCGTGGCCTCAGCGTTGGTGGGCGAGGCCTCGGTCTGGTCTGAACTGTCCCTCCTGTCTGCTGTTGCTGCTCTGTCTTGGAAGAGACGGTCAGGGCCATGACCCACGTGATCAACCAGGGAATGGCCATGTACTGGGGAACCTCCAGATGGAGCTCCATGGAGATCATGGTGAGTTGGCCCACAGACGCCCTCCTGGAGGAGGCTCCTCGGCTCTGACGGCCGTCCCTGTTGGTTGAAGGAGGCGTACTCGGTGGCGCGGCAGTTCAACCAGATCCCGCCCATCTGCGAACAGGCCGAGTACCACATGTTCCAGAGGGAGAAGGTGGAGGTCCAGCTCCCGGAGCTGTCCCATAAAATCGGTGAGTGTTTCTGGGTGAAGATCACGTCTCTGAATCTGAGTCTAGTTTTGGGAATCCACCTTCTTCCCACCTGGGAGCGCTCCAGCTCACGCCTCTTCTGGACGCAGGTATCGGGGCCATGACCTGGTCTCCTCTGGCCTGTGGGATCATTTCAGGGAAGTACACCACCGGGATCCCGCCCTGCTCACGGGCCTCCCTGAAGGTGAGCTGAGCCCGCACGAGCCGGGCCAGGCGTGCTCCTGCAGAGCCTGAACGCTGCTCTTCCTCTCTGCGTCAGGGTTACCAGTGGATGAAGGACAAGATCCTGAGTGAGGAGGGCCACCGCCAGCAGGGGAAGCTGAAGGAGCTGCAGGCGCTGGCCCAGCGTCTGGGCTGCACTCTGCCCCAGCTGGCTATCGGTAAGGCCATCGGTCAGGCTCCACCAGGCAGCAAAGGTCAGAGAGCAGCAGCTTTACCTCCACCCGCTCCTCCACAGCCTGGTGCCTGAGGAACGACGGGGTGAGCGCCGTCCTGCTGGGCGCCTCCAGGACCGAGCAGCTCGCCGAAAACATCCGAGCCGTACAGGTCAGAGCTTCTGCACGCGCGCGCACGCACGCGCGCCAGAGGGCCTCAGCCCGGCGTCTCAGGACTGAACGTCTCTGTGGATGAAGGCGGAGTCAAGTCCTGACGCTTTAAAACCCCAAACAGCCTGAACGGCAACAGCAGCCGCAGCTCCTCCGTGGAACCAAACCTCTGCTTCTTCTGCAGGTTCTTCCAAAGTTGTCTCTGTCGGTCCTGTCTGAGGTGGAGCAGCTCCTGGGGAACAAACCCTACGGAAAGAAGGACTTGAGGCCCTAGAAGCTGCTGCGTCCGTTTGCGGAGGCGTCGCCGTCAGCAGACATCTGCTGCTCTGGATCAGCAGATGTCTGCAAACAGACTGAGCACAGAAGAGCCGAGGTGTTCCAGGCAGGAAGAGCGCTTGCTGCCTGGAACACCTGCCGTTTCTTCATGGTGAGGATGGCCGGAGGTACACCGTCATCTGACCCCGACGCCCCCGTCTGCTTGTGAATAAAAGCTTCAGCTGAGTCAGCGCCCGTGTTTCCAGGTTTGTTCTCGCCACAACCACCCTGACAGGCCTCCAGAACCGGCCGCAGACGGCGAACGACAGAGTGAGAAGCAGGAATCTAGCAGAGAAACGCCGGTCTGCACAGTGATTTTATTTTCTCTTTTCAACCGTTAATAAAATCCTCCCGTCCACGCCCTCTGGTGGAGGGGAGCCTGTTTGGGGGAAACACTGGGGAGATCCTGTACACGCCTGGACCTTCACGTCTCCACCTGCTGATGCAAACAAAGTTCAGGCTTTTATAAGACCAGGCCGGCGTTGGCCTTCACGCCACACCCACGTTCAGGTCCCAGCCAGGCCGGCGGAGGCAGACTTAAAACAAGGGTTAAAAAGAAAAGCTGGACGCAGACGAGCTAACCCATAAAAACCATCTGAAGGTTTTCTGCTTTACACACAAGGAGAAAGAGGAGAAGAACACAGAACTGGTTGGGTGGACCCCCAACCCTGCAAACGGTGAACCAGTAAGGTCCAACTCCCACTGGGAGTAACTTGTCGGCGTTAAAGCACGTTTCCTTTACTGAAAAGAACTACGATTCAACAGTTTACAAATGTTTCAGTGCTAACATAGACATGGAAAACATGGAGTTCAACGCACGCGCGTCAGCCTTCTCCCCCCACAGCTCAGCCTGGACACCTCGGCTACTTCCTGCTAACAGAGTTCTGCTCTCACCAGGCACGCTAGGCTATGGGATGGAGATAGCCTTGCTAGCGCTCAAGGAATCAACGACGTGGCTGGAAGTTCTTCGGTTCCTTTCAGGCACCTCAAACGACACGACCGCATGGCGCTCTCGCTTCGGCTCCTCCCACAAACACCCCCCTTTTAGGAGTCTTTGCTGGCTCCCGGCGGGTTCCCCCCACCCATCACCAAATTCCGAAGGAGTTTACGTCGACCTGCCTGGTAGTCCTCCTCGTCAACGTTAACCAACAGTTTGATGGCCTCGTGGCCGACGGCCTGTTTTAAGGAATCCGTGATGAAGACGCCCTTCAGGGCTTCTAGCAGCGAGCCGTTGATGTAGTCCCTCCAGAAGGCGTCCAGGTAAGTCAGCTCTGAGAACTTGATGTCACATATGATGGAGCCCAAGTCTCGCGATTTCAGGATGGTGTTAGCCTGGTTGAAGCGCTCAAACTGTCGCTCCAGCGCCTCCTGCTTGTTGGAGAAGACGTTGCCTTGAAGAGCAGAGTCGTGCTGGCAGTACTCGGCACGAACCCGCAGACGGATATCTGAGGGAGGGGGACAAAAGGTCAAACCTGGCGAACACCAACAACAGCAGCAGCCTGGCGCCTGGCGCTTTACCGCAAGTCTGTTTCTCCCTGCAGTCGGCTGAAGAAAGGCTCCGCTTGCGTTTGCGGTTGGATGCTGGAGGAGCTGCTTTTATTCTGGGAGGGCCAACCTGAGGTCCTGACGGGGAGCAGCAGAGGACGGGCTGGGGACCTGCAGCCATACGGCCGTTAGCCACAGTTTGACGTGTCTGCTAACCACACTCTCACACACACTGTCACACACACCTGTTCTTCTGTGAGGAGCAGCTTCTTCACTCTGCGCGGCTCCTCGGGGTGAAATGTAGCGGACCGACGTCTCCTCCAGGTACTTATCAACAGGGTCTGGGCAAACTGGAGCGGGAGGAAAACACTGGGGTCAAGCTGTCATTCCAGTGCCGGAGATTACAGTCGAGCCAGAACTTCTGCACAACCCTGCTCGCTCTTTCTGAGACGGGTGGATGGAATAGCTGAGGCGCAGCAGCGCCACCTGCCTCCCCAAAGGTTACTACACCCCACCCACTGCTGCAGATCACAACTGCCGTTTTTCACCCTCCATCTTCCGTCTCTAATTTGGACTTACTGCAGCTTTTCTTCTTTGTTTCCAAGAACAAACACCTGCAGATGTGCTGCCGCCACCTACTGGGCTAACTGCCCCACCCCATCACCCATCACTGTTAGAGCTTATTCTAGCGGAGCTTATCTCTGCCTTCACTTCTTAAATGGGGCTTCAGGTGAAGACATGGAAACTGCTGGTTTTAGAGCCGAGGCGGCTGTGCTGTACTCACCAGCCTGCCGTTTCCTGAGGGTCACATAAGGCAGCAGGTCATGGCGGGTGATGATCCGTAGAAGCTGTAGAATGTGGCGGAAGTTGGTCTCGTCGCAGCGGCCCTGGCGTTCGAGGGCCAACAGGAAATCCTTCCCGCTACGAATACCACCGCGCTCGTACTCGTCGATCACGTCGACGAACAGGAAGGACAGAACGCGGATGTCTCGGTGCGTCAGGTGGGCCCCCACAATGTTGAACATTTGGTGAAGGGAGTAGAGGCCGTGGGAATTGTCTGCTGCTTCCTCTGGCCACGGTACGAAGCGGCCATCTCCTCTGGCCAAGGCCCTGTTGACCCCTCCTCCAGCGGAAGAACCGGGTCGGTCGGTCAAAACCTGGTGGTCTGATGGTCCAACTGCCCCCTGACTGGAGTCCAGCTGACTGGGCTGAATGTGAGGATGGACCTGCTGAGCAGAGGAGTTCTGGGCCATGTGAGGGGGAGCAGCAGCATGGGGGGGCTGCGGCTGCTGGGATGTCATCTCAGGGCCAAGGGTGATGAGCTCGAATCCCTGCTACTCCTGCTACCTTAATTTGCTTCCACAACTAAGCTGTAAAGAGAATGTTGGAGTGTGGTCGTCATAGAGATCAGAAGATTTTTATTCCGTACCAAAGAAACGTGTGCTTTCTTTTCATCCTCTCCTAATTCATGGTTACATTGTCACATATTATCATTCCTCCACTGACCTTTCCTGAACCACAGAACAAATACTGATCTACCAAACTAGAAACTAATGACAGAGCAACACGCCTGAAAGATAAATCACCACTATAACTGGTTAACTAATCACGGGGATGCCTACTCAGGTTTAGCTATCACAAGGCTAGCCGCATTATATTAGCAAAAGTCTGTAGAATCTTTCGAGAAACCGCCCAACAGCTTCATGAGTTGTGTATAATTCTAATTTAGATCAAATAATCAAACACAGACTACATCATTAGTCCAACTATTTACCAAGACAGAGAGCCAGGAAACATTGAGCTAAGAGAAGTTAGCCAGCAAGCTAAGATTAGCTGGAAATGAAAAGCAGATGTCATGTGTTATGGCTGGCTACACAAATTTGATTACGCTCAGTGACTTTAGATATGTGATATAGATTAAGACCATCTAAGACAATGTAAATTTAGCCACAAAACCATCAGTTAAACGATGTTAATCCACTTTTTTCTCTCGGTTTGTGGTGACTTTTCATCGTTATCATCAATCCACGTTTGCTGTCAGCGCAGCAAAACTAGCCATCAAATTCATAATCATTCAGCTGACAGTTACCTAAAACACTGCTAACAGTTGAAAACGACTTTACATTTATCTAAACTTACCTCCAGTCTTTGCTAGTACTCTGGATAAGCTGATATTATTTCACTTGGGTAATGCTAACGCTACGTTAGCTCCCCACTTGTCAATTCCCGAGCAGAGCCTCTGTCCGGACTGAAAACACGGCACGGATGAATCAAATTTCTGGCTGAACACCAGAATGACTTTTAAGATTTTCGGTTTTCCAGCCACTGTGTGCGCAGCATTTTTCCTCTCAACCCTGCAATAAGGGCTCTGCTAACGGGTTTGGTGATCCAACAGACATCATGGTGAAAAACAACAGACAATTTTCGTTCTCCAGCTAAAATGAAAGAACTTCCGGTTCACGGTGGAGGTGACTTCCGGTGTTGTGCTGACACCATGGCACGCGGGCACGCCTATCGCGTTATACAATACGCCCACTCTTCTTCTCCGGCTGTCATGTTCATGAAATTAATACTATTACTACAAAGTTATGTTGAAAATGAATAAATAACGCACAGGTTCGAGTCAGTCCTGGTCTCTCGTAGTCCTGAAACACGTATGTTGGTAGACAGGTGGTGACTTTAACTGAACTTTGAACTTAAATGGTCGCCCGTCTTTGTGAATTGTAACATACACCCTATTTTTAAAAACACAGAGTTTCTCATAATGTGCCGATCCTCACTTGTATCCGGGAAGTTTGTTGTTTTGGATTATTTTGATTTGATTAATCTCATCACACACACACACACACAAATACACTGAATCCCATCCTGATGGAGGCTGAAGATTTAAGCACTTTTTATTTTTCATAAATGATTGCACCCTAATTCCAACTATGCAGAAAAGCCACCGTGACCCTCGCAACCTGCTGAACGAGGCAGATGCAGGACAGAGATTATTAAGAAAGGTTTTCATCCATTTGTTTGGAGCTGACAATGTTGCTGAAGGTCGTTGTTGCCTCCTGACACTCCGCATTCTTTGGTTTTCCAGGAATCTAAAAGAAAAATAACAAACACCATTTGAATTTATTATTATTGCTGCTTTTTGCAAGAGGGTTTGTTCAGGTTTAGGGGATGTAGGAGGACGCCGTCAACGGAAGGAAAGCGTGAAGGTATAACAGCAGCCGGAGGTGGTCCAGTCAGAGCAAACAAAGGTTTTAATCTGGATTCTGAACCCCAAGCTAACCCTGACCCGCCCTCTATATCAGATTATAGAAGCAGAATCAACACAATAAAGAAAAGTTGCTCTTACCTGGTTACAGACAGCCTTTCCATAACGTATAAAAGTGGCAAAGTGCTCGCAGTTTAGGTACAAGAGATTGTAGGTCAAGGTCTCATTGAGGAGGGCGTCGCACCGCTGCCTCATGGCTTCTGGTGCTGATGGCGTGAAGCAGTGGCGATTGTTGCTGATCATGATGTGGGCTCCTTTGGGGACCTTCACCTCACAAAGTGGCACCCGGCGGATCCGGGTTTGTCCAAGAAGAAGGTCTCCACAGACAGGGAAGACGGTTTCCAGGGAGGTGCGTATGCGGTTCATGAACTGGCCCTCGTCTGAAAGCGCACGTGAAACCACCGCCATCAGTCCCAAACGAGCACTCATCTGCACCGCAGCTCCTTTATCCTGCTGCTTGAAGCTGCTTTCTCTGAAGTTCTGATCCTTTCAGAGATCAGGACATTTAGGATTAAATCACTGGCAACTCTGAACGAGTCGAGTTCTGAACTGAGGTCAGCAAACGGATCCAGATGATCCAGTTATTAAAACCTTCCTTTGACTTGTGAGGGGAACAGTCGCTTCAGATGAGTTTAGTGTTGCGTGTGTGTGTGTGTGTGTGTGTGTGCTTCATACCTGCAACAGCAAAGTGTATGACATGCCCATCCTCATCGTAAACGGCCCAGTGAGAATACCCGATGGGGTAGGAAAATTCAATCAGGTCCCCGAATTTGGCGGAGGACACGATGTTGTGGAGCTGCGCCGGGAGAAAAGACAGAGGAGTGAACGGAGCTGCTGACAGGCGTCCGCCCCGCTCCACTCCCCACCTGAGAGCAGGTTTCTCCACATTACATTCAGCTCAGCAGAGTCCAGCTCACCGGAAATAATCTTCTAAACGCACCGAAAACAACATGATCTGAAATCCTGATTTGAGCAGTTTGTGTTGCCTGAAGACAGATCAGCACTTTGGACCGACAAGCATCAGCCAGAACCCACAGGTCCGGACCCCAGTGGCAGCAGATCTCCAGCTAACCCCAGCTGAGATTAGAACTTCAGAAAGAAGATGTTTTCGGTCTCCAGGTGTGACTGAGCTGCTGCTTCTTACCTGTTCCTGATAATTCATGAGTCCAGATGTCCTCCTGATCGTTCTGCGTCCTAATGTGAGCCGTGCTGCGTCGATCTGGTTTGGACTGTTTTCTGCTAGTCTGGTAAGCAAGAGCGCTGATTGGCTGATTCATTACCTCACCCAGCATAACATGCTGCTTCAAACACTTCAAGGAAAAAGAAGATTTCGGGAAAATGTACAAAGAGCGGTCATTTCCTCTACAGTTCAAGCTCAAACATATATCTGAAACCATTGTAAGTGGCTACATATGGTAAAACTATGTTGGTAAATGATATAAAGTTCATTTTTCCAAACCAGTGTCTTTTAATCCTCGTGTTTATTTTCACCTGAGACCTGTTTGTGTAATCCCAGTCATTGCCTGCAGAGGGCAGCAGCTCTCCGCTGGATGGACGAGCACGTTTGAGCTCCAGAAGAAGAAGTTACTCCTGGATTCTTCCAAACTCTGATTTCAGTCACAAGTAGAACAGAAAGAAAAGTTTGCCGTGACGTCATTTTAATCGCTCCTTCTGCTAAAGTGATAAATGTATCCTTAACGCCACTGGAAGCCAAAGTCCAGGTTTCTGTTTTACTTTCTCAAATGGTCAAAAATGGACAAATAAGCAGGTTGAGAAAGGAGAGAAAGTGAAATGAAAAGTCTTTTTATTGAAAATAGTTTTGTACCCTTTGGTGCATCATTATTGAAGATATTTCGCAGTCCCGCCTTGAGGAACACCTTTCCAGGTGAGGCGTCTGCTGGACAAAGGTGAGCTGAGGATCCCCCCGAGGGTGCAGGAGATGGCCAAGGTCGCTCGTTTATTCAACACCTTTCATGAAATCCAGGAACTCTGTCACCCAGAACGCAGGCGTTAACGATGCTAATGCTAACTAGCATGATATTAAATGAAATAACTCATCGATAAAATGATTTATGATGAGTCGAGCTGGGAAATTTGGAGGCAACCGTTAATCTTTGAGTGCTGTGATGACGTGGTTCTGCCGTACCGTCATAGTCAATCTTCCCGTCGTTGTTTTTGTCCCCGTCCTTCATCAGCTCCTCGATGTCGTCCTCTGTGATGGTCTCTCCGGTGGACTCCAGCATGGCCTTCAGCTCCTCCAAGTCGATGTATCCGTCCGAATTCCTGAACGGCAGAGAATGTGCCGGTTAAAGCGCTCCGCCTGTGCCGTCCGTCGGCGGTCCGCTTCCAACCTACTTGTCAAACATGCGGAAGAGTTCTGCCAGCTCCTCCTCTGACTTCCCTTTGCTCTCCTCCTTCATGCAGCGCACCATCATCACCAAGAACTCGTCGAAATCCACCGTGCCGCTGCCTGCCAACGCCAAAAGCAGCCCACCGTGACCATCATGCAAGTCCAGTCAGACAGCTGGTGGTCCCTGTGAGGACGTGCTCGTACCGTCCTCGTCCACCTCGTCGATCATCTCCTGCAGCTCCTCGGGGGTGGGGTTCTGTCCCAGCATCCTCATCACCTTCCCCAGCTCTTTGGTGCTGATGCAGCCGTCTTCTGCATCCTGGATGAAGATGTCAAACGCAGCCTTGAACTCTGAAAGCAGCCGTTCGGGAGGCAGATGTTCAGCGCGTGGAGGCCAGAAGGTGCAGATGTTGCTGCCAGCAGCAGAACCGGCTTCACATCAGCAGCAGATGTTCCAGCAGCTCTTCTGAACCGCCCAGAGATGCTCAACCAGGAGGAAACTAGCTAGTTCTTTATTGAACCTAGAGTCTAATCTTCATATTTCAGTCAGGTCCAAAAGGCCAAAAACATGATAGAGACAGAAAATCTAACTCACCGTTTTTCTGCTCCTCCGTCAGGTTTTCAACCTCGAGAGAAAAACAAGCAGAAAATGTCATTTTCAGAAGCTGCAGGAACATTTGAGCTCACTGAAATCCAAAACCACTGCAGCGTGTGTGTGTGTGTGTGTGTGTGTGTGTGTGTGTGTGTGTGTGTGTGTTCTTGTACTTGCTACATTCTGAATAACAAAACACTCATTCTACCAGCAAAGTGAGGACATCCTGGCTGGTCCTCACAGCTTCCAAGGTCTTTTTGAGGGTTCAGACTTGGTTTGAAGGTTTGGGTTAGAGTTGGGTTTAAGTCAGGGTTAGGGTCAGGGTAAATGGCTGGGTGATACATTCTGCCTATGAAAGTCCTCACAAAGATAGAAGTACAAGGCTGTGTGTGTCGGGGCAACAGTTTCAGCTGTTTCAGCTGTCTGCTCCTTTATTCTGTCTGGGCCGGGTTAGCCGGGTTAGCCGGGTTAGCTGAGTCAGTCAGGTTAGCCGGGTTAGCTGAGTTAGCTGAGTTAGCCGGGTTAGCCGGGTTGTTCTATACGAGTTTCCAGTTTTATCAAGGTCGTCTGGAGTCCTGCTGA
>CM027090.1:16618-21618 GCA_015343265.1 Pao palembangensis | reverse complement strand
GTAGTCTGGCCGAACCGCAGTCGCTCAGATTTCTGTTTCCTTCGGAGGAAAACGCCCAAGCTGGTCTGCCAAGTCGCTGGTTCCAAACCATCCCAACAGGAGCCGATGGACACGAGCAGGAACGTCCAAAGACGCCTGAATGCATCATCACGTCTGCTTCATTAGTTTAGTTGAAAAAAACAAAAAACAATGAACAATTACAGACAAACACATTTGCACTTTTATTTCTCAGAAACACCAAGAAGTCTGTTCGGAATTCAGCGTAAAACTGAATCCGTAACTCTGACAGCAGCACTTTCACCCAAAATAAGATAAGAAAAAAACCCTCGTCCCTCAAAAAGTGGAATTTGTCATCGTGAGGAGTCACAGCGTGATTTAACATCAGCAGTCCTCACCGGAACAGCGAAAGTGACAGATTCATAATCTCACAATTACACAAGCATCCAAAAAGGTTATAAAAGACCTAACCTGCCTTTGGAGAATAAAAAATAACAAGCTCAGGTTTTATTTAAAGTGACAATAATCTTATTAAAAATGTAAATGCTTTATAATCGGAAGACCTGCTGCCATCTAGTGGTGAGGCTGAAGTCTTCAGCGCCAACTGTACCGATGGGTGTGATCTAGCGCCACCCAGTGGTCAAGTGAAGTGCCGCTCCCCCACCGAGCTAAATAAAAACCAGTGTCCAAACATCCACCCACCCTTTACTGGCTGGTCTGTGAAAGCACACTAGATGAGGAGAAAAACAGATAATCTTTTCTTTTAAATGACTCGGGCTGGAGAATGAAACCTTCCTTTGCCAGCTTCTGCTGAGGGGTTACGGTTGGTTTTACTGGTGCTTCTGAGTTTGGTCATTTATTAAAATGACTTCTGCTGTTTCACTTTTGGCTGAACTTGAAACGGAGCTCAGGAAGTGGACCATTTCTCTATAATTACTCTGCTTTTAGAGTCATGCAGGAAGCTCTAATTACATCCTCCTTTTGTCAAGTTTGTTCACTCTTATTAGTCATGATTGTGTGAAATGGCAGTAAAATAAAAGCTCAACTGTAACACCAGTCTGCAGCAGGAGAAAATGGTAAAAAAAGACCAAAAAATACAAGTCTGGTAGCTCGTGTGCTTTGGTCTGATTCATAGCTGCGTCTGGTAGCTCGTGTGCTTTGGTCTGATTCATAGCTGCGTGTCGTAGCTCATTTGCTTTGGTCTGATTCATAGCTGCATCTAGAATGAGAACAAGATTTCACTCTGTGGTATATAAATGGGATTTAAAACCCATCAGAAATGACATCAGAACATACAAAATGTCTCCATCATGTCAAGAAAAACTAGATAAGCAAATTAAAGTCGTTCTCATACCAAAATGTGGCTGAGTGGGCGTGTCCTCTGTCAGGTGGTGGCAAACGCAGCAGGAAGGTTGAGCAGAATAAAGGCTGATTTAGAGGTGCACGACGCAGGATCGCACCGTGCACCTTTAAATCAAAACATCAGGCTAGTGCCCCTCATCTGAAATTACACCACCGGAACACTAGAGGGCAGAAGAAATGCTAGGAGACCGGCAAAACACTTCCTGCTCATCTGCCTCTTCCTGTTAATGGGGTTTTTTGGGAGCGATCAGGTAAAGGTGTAAAAGGCTTTAGAATCGGACAGGTGTGGTTTGAGCCGATGATCGACGGATGATCGTTGAGGAGATCGAAGCAAACCGCAGCAGAGCTCACGGCTACGCAGGAGTCACTTGAAGGCCGACTGCTTCTCTTTGAAGGCAGCGCGCCTCCTCTTCTGCTCCTCGGCCTCCTTCTTCCTCAGCTCCTGCTCCTGCCGGATCTCCTCCTCGAAGCGGTTGGATGCGTTCACGGCGTGGACCTGACCAGAGAGACGCTGGTGAACAACTCAAGCTCTGATGTTTGAGACCCTTTCTGGAACGTTGACGTACTTTAGCTTCGAAAAAGCTCTTGGCTCCTTTGACTCCCTCGGCGGAAACGTCGATTTCAGAGAGACGAGCGAGCGCGCCCAGACCGCTGTCCTCGGCCAGCTCTCCTGCTGCTGCTTTCCTGAAGATCAGCAGGAACTGACGGAGGAGGAGCACCACACCCAGGTCAGACGGCACATTCTCAGAGACGCAGCAGTTCTGAGCCAGACTAGATTAATGGAGCCAGAGCTGCTCACCTCTCTGAAGCTGAGCCTGGAGTCCAGGTCCTCATCCACCTCTTTCATCATGTTCTTCAAGCCCAGATGGGTCTGTGGTGCTCCCAGCTTCTCCATCATCTGCTTCAGCTCCATCATATCGATGTAGTTGTCCTTTTCCAGGTCGTACCTTCAGTCAGGTGTTACTGGTTAGTCTCAGTAATAATAACATTAATGGTGATGATAACAGCTAGTTCTTTTCCTTTTCCTGGTTCTTTCCAGAGAGAACAGGTAAAGGCGGGTATTTAACACCTGGACAGGCCTAAACAAGGCAGAAGAATGTGGGCAGAACATGGCAGAAGCAGAAATATTTCAACTTCTGAGGGAATGTTTTTCTCTCTAGAGCAACCCGAACTTCTTCAGCTGATAATCTCTCATCCAAGAGGGTTCTTCAAAAAAAAACAACCATTTATTTGAGATGGAGAGACAGCTGGATGACTGAGAACATTCAGCTGATAAAGGCGAAGCTGTCAGCAGCAGATACGAGTATTTACAGCAGTATCTGCTTTTCCCTTTTTAAAAAGGAGAACTGCAAAACTGAGAGGAAGTGATGCACAAACAGCTAAACGCTAACCGACTGACTGACTCAGTGACCCATCAGTGCACGGGAGGTGTTCCGCTATCAGTCCACTGAAGCAACAGTCTTTAACTGGGAGCTGTATCAACAGGCCTGAAACGGTCAGACAGTAACTTCCTGTTTCTGCCTTCTGCAAAGGCATGACGATGACTCAGAACTCTGAGCAGGCAGAACATTTCAGAACCATTCTAGACATGGACTGGTTCTACTGGGACAGAGGATGGCTGGACGGTTCTAATGGGACGGGGAGGACAAAGGTCAGATTACACTGGGACAGAGCAGGTGAAAGGCCTTACTAGGCCATATTCTGTAGTATATGTTAAACTCTGATTGTAAGTTATAAATGTAATTAAACCCAACTCTCTGGATAAATGACAGGATCAACAGGTCCAGAAACTCCGGGTGTTGCCCGGGAGTCGTAGCGCCACCTGATCCCAGCTCTGCTTTTCTGTCTTTTTCAAGTAAAGGAGGTTAAAGATGAGCCCACTCACGTCTTGAACATTCGCTCCATGTCCTTGATCTGGTTCCGTGAGAACTCCTTGAACTCGGTGTAGGGGTTGAAGACCTTGGCGGAGTTCCGCGGCTGCTCCTGCCCCTGGTTCAGCGCTTCTCTCCGCGTCAGCATCGCAGACAGCTCCGCGCCCGCGTTGCTCACTTTTTCATCAGAACTGTCATGCGGTCTGGGTACGTCCACGGCCACGGGGTCCGCGGTTCCTTCCTCGATCTGAAGCCGGTGGCTGAGCTTGGACGAGAGTTCGTCTGTGGCCATGTTGAACGGAGGAAGCTGGCAGTGACGGCGCGCGGGTCCAGCTAATGCGGCTAATGTAGCTAGCGGAGGGGGCGTGAACACTCCCGCGCTTCCTCCCTCGGTTCGCGCCGTGAAACAGTGTTTGATAATTCTAAAACATATATATGTTGTAATGTATATATATGTAATGTCTATACGAAGCAATAAAGGCGGAATATATAACTTTCAAAGTCAAAAGTTTCGTCACTGTGCTACTTTAACTTCAGTTAACCAGGACGCTGTTGGGGCTGTGGCCACGCCCTTTAAGGAGTAAAGGTCAGTGATTGGAGGAACCGAGTTCTTCTCATGGACGGAACTTCCGTATTTTACTCGCGTTTTTATCTTGTTAAACTCATGGTTTTAATGTTGAACATTTAATAAGAATAAAAAACATTAATATCATGAAAACAGTGCATGTACTGTAGTTTATGTGGATATAATGTCAAAGGAAGGCTGAAGGTTTGTAGAATTCTAATAAAAGCAGCATTCTTGGAGAGCCGGAAGTATCATTTCTTTGAAGAACGTATCAGGTTATAACTGAGGGAGATTTAATAAAGTCCAGCCACATATAAGCCACGAACGATCCGATGCTGTACGATAAACACGGTGAAAGTCCCGTAAAAATAAACAATCTCGTTTATCAAACGCAAATGCATCTAAATTCATTTAATTAATCATCGCTGTTTCTTTCTGTGGAGTTTTGTGACATCTTGTGGTAGAAATTCATTATTACAGGATGTCGCATGAAAAAACCGAAACAAATGATTTATCTCGGGTATTGCAGCCCATATTTGACATCTGTGTCTCATTTACTTAAATTATTGCTCTCACGTACAAGTGTGACATGAAAGTATTCACATTCTGTTTTCATCTGCATTCTTTTATACATGCAGATCACATGAGTCATCAAAACAAATATATTCTATAAAGGCATCTCCAGACATTAATCTTGATGCTTCTTACTGGTTTTAAATTCCTTCCATTCAGGAGAGGAGACTCAAGACAACAGTCAAAAGACAAGAGGAGACGAGAGAGAGGAGACAAGAGAGGAGACAAGAGAGGAGACAAGAGAGAGGAGACAAGAGAGGAGACAAGAGAGGAGACAAGAGAGGAGACAAGAGAGGAGACAAGAGAGAGGACACAAGAGAGGAGACAAGAGAGGAGACAGCTGCTGCTGAGAAATCTATCATCTCACACATCTGTGCCGCCACTCTCTCCCTATATCTCTCTCTCTCATTTTCTCTGTCTTTTTAGCTCTCTCTCTCTCCTGTGTGTGTGTGTGTGTGTGTGTGTGTGTGTGTGTGTGAATCTCAGCTGTTGGCTTTGTCAAAAGCCTGGGAAAGTTGTGCCCCCCCACCCCACCGCCCCAGAGTCACGTCTGTGTGAAACCTGAAACCTGATTCTGATCATTTTTGGGCGCTGATGCGTGCTGGGACAGCAGAACAGCACCGGAGGGCTTA
>CM027090.1:0-16118 GCA_015343265.1 Pao palembangensis | reverse complement strand
GCTTCCTCCGTCGGGTGGCTGGGCTCTCCCTTAGAAATAAGGTGAGAAGCTCTGTCATCTGGGAGGAGCTCAGAGTAGATGAGGATGAGGATGTCTGGGCATCTAGTAGGGATGCCTCCCAGATGCCTCCCTGGTGAGGTATTGAGGGCATGTCCCACTGGTAGGAGTCCATGGGGAAGTCCCAGGACATGCTGGAGAGACACACTGTGTCTCTCGGGGGGCCTGACAATGCCTTGGGATCGGAGGCACACAGAATTATGAGGAAAAAAAAAAAGTAATTTTTCAAAAATGTTTTTCTTGATCAAGATACATGTTTTCGAGTATGGGTCTTTTGTATGCACCCTACAGGCACAGATCCCTTTTTGTGCTTAGGAACCAGAAAAAGAGTTATGGGGACAAAAATTCAGAACACTTCACGAATTTGCATGTCATCCTTGCACCAGGGGCTATGCTAATCTTCTCTGTATCATTCCAATTTTAGTATATGTGCTACCAAAGTAACACAGTAGAATGGTGGAACCAGCTTCTATATAGAAGGCTCAGTCCTGCCAGAAATCTTGGTCATGGGTGAAGCTCAGCGCCACTTAGAAACTTGCTAACTGCTTCTAAAGGGTCCTTTCTGGATGGCATAGAAAGTGATAGTCCGTCACTGCGAATTCTGTTGTTTGGGGAAAATAATTTGCTGCTCTGGTTCAACCGTCAACAGTATTTTGAGAGATGCAAAGGAGGCTGATAAAAATGATTCATACTGAGCCTTTGTGTCTGACAGCCAGGAGTGGTGAGCTCCACACACAAAGACGTTACAGCTCCTCCTCCTTCATGACTTCTTTTCCACAGCTCCTCCTCCCTGAAGCAGTATGTTCTATGGAGACACACAGGGGACGGGACTGATAGGAGTTTTTCAGAATGAGCCTTTGTGTCAGACAGTCAGGACTGGTGAGCTCCTGATGTGTTGCTTCAAAGGCACTTTTTTGTTATTTGTGATATTATATTATATATTAAATTCAATTCAATTTTCAATTCAATTTTATTTATATAGCACCTTTTACAATAAAATTGTCTCTAGGTGCTTTACAGAGGTAGAAGCCCAGAGCCTGAACCCCCAGGTAAGCACAGTGGCAAGGAAAAACTCCCTTTTAACAGGAAGAAACCTTGAGCAGGACCAGGCTTACAAGGAGGAACCATCCTGCTGAATGTTGGCTGGGTAAAGGAGGGATAAAAGTGGGAGACAGGACAGAGAGAATAGAAAGAGAGAGGGAGAAGAGATACAATCATAAAACCAAAGAAATAAAAACAAAATACAATCATAGAAATACAAACATATCAGACATAATATATATACACATAATACAGCATAGCAGGTTGTCTGTGTAGATTCTCACTCATCCAGGTCATAGTTATCCAAAATTAGATCTCTCTGTGTCAACTGGACTGAAAGGTTTCCTTGAAAACGTTTCGCCCTCTCTCCAGAGAGCTTCTTCAGTTCTAATTTTGCTGGGGCAGAGCTTGAAAATATAGCCCTGTGGACCTTTTGGATGTTAATGGCCCGGGTGGTCACCTGAGAGTCCTTGGCAGGGTCGTTCATCTAGTTTCGGTTGGGCTGCTTCCCTTTTGTCTGTTGGGTCACATGTTAACGAGTCACCAGGTCTCGTCAAACGGTGTGAATGTTTGCAATGCGGACGGAAAGAGTGCCCCTCCTGGGCTGCCACCTTATCGTGGTGGAGTGGTTTGCGTGTCCCTATGATCCTGGGAGCTCAGTTGTCTGGGGCTTTATGCCCCTGGTAGGGCCTCCCATGGCAAACAGGTCCTAGGTGAGGGACCAGACAAAGCGCAGCCCACAAAAACGCCTTATGATGAAAGAAATATTTGGTACCAAGTCTCCCTTGCCCGGACGCGGGTCACCGGGGCCCCCTCCTGGAGCCAGGCCTGGGGGTGGGGCACGCTGGCGAGCGCCTGGTGGCCGGGCCTTTGCCCATGGGGTCCGACCGGGCATAGCCCGAAGGAACGACATGGGACCCTCTTCCAGTGGGCTCACCACCTGCAGGAGGGGCCAAAGGGGTCAGGTGCTGTGTGAGTTGGGTGGCAGCCGAAGGCGGGGACCTTGGCGGTCCGATCCCCGGCTGCAGAAGCTAGCTCTAGGGACGTGGAACGTCACCTCTCTGATGGGGAAGGAGCCTGAGCTGGTGCGTGAGGTCGAGAAGTTCCGACTAGATATAGTCGGCCTTACCTCAACGCATAGCAAGGGCTCTGGAACCAGCCTTCTCGAGAGGGGTTGGACTCTCTTCTACTCTGGAGTTGCCGACGGAGAGAGGCGGCGGGCAGGGGTGGCGATTCTTGTCGCCCCCCGGCTTAGTGCCTGTATATTGGAGTTTACCCCGGTGGGAGAGAGGGTAGTCTCCCTCCGCCTTCGGGTGGGGGGACGGATCCTGACTGTTGTTTGTGCCTATGGCCCCAACAGCAGTTCAGCGTATCCACCCTTTTTGGACTCCCTAGAGGGAGTACTGGAGAGTGCTCCTTCTGGGGGCTCCCTCGTCCTCCTGGGTGACTTCAATGCTCACGTCGGCAGTGACAGTGAGACCTGGAGGGGCGTGATTGGGAGGAATGGCCCCCCTGATCTGAACCCGAGTGGTGTTCTGTTGTTGGACTTCTGTGCTCAGCACAGATTGTCCATAATGAACACCATGTTCAGACATAAGGGTGTCCATATGTGCACTTGGCACCAGGACACCCTGGGCCGCAGTTCGATGATCGACTTTGTAGTCGTGTCCTCGGACTTGCGGCCGTATGTTCTGGACACTCGGGTGAAGAGAGGGGCGGAGCTGTCAACTGATCACCACCTGGTGGTGAGTTGGCTTCGTTGGTGGGGGAGGATGCCGGACAGGACCGGCAGGCCCAAATGTATTGTGAGGGTCTGCAGGGAACGCCTGGCAGAATCTCCTGTCAGGCGGAGCTTCAACTCCCAACTCCGGGAGAGCTTCACCCATGTCCCGGAGGAGGTGGGGGACATTGAGTCCGAGTGGACCATGTTCCGTGCCTCCATTGTTGAGGCGGCTGTCCGGTGCTGTGGCCGCAAGGTGGTCGGTGCCTGTCGTGGCGGCAACACCCGAACCCGCTGGTGGACACCGGTGGTGAGGGATGCCGTCAAGCTGAAGAAGGAGTCGTACCGGGCCTTTTTGGCCTGTGGGACTCCCGAGGCAGCAGACGGGTACCGGCGAGCCAAGCGGGGTGCAGCTGCGGCGGTCGCCGAGGCAAAGATCCGGGCGTGGGAGGAGTTTGGGGAGGCCATGGAAAACGACTTCCGGACGGCTTCGAAAAGGTTCTGGACCACCATCCGGCGCCTGAGGAGGGGGAAGCAGTGCATTGTCAACACTGTATATGGTGGGGATGGTGTGCTGCTGACCTCAACTCGGGACGTTGTGGATCGGTGGAAGGAATACTTCGAAGACCTTCTCAATCCCACCAACACGCCTTCCAGTGAGGAAGCAGGGCCTGGGGAATCGGAGGCGGGTTCTCTTATCTCCGGGGTCGAAGTAGCCGAGGTTGTTGAGAAACTCCTCGGTGGCAAGTCCCCGGGGGTGGATGAGATCCGTCCGGAGTTCCTTCGGGCTCTGGACGTTGTAGGGCTGTCGTGGTTGACACGACTCTGCAACGTTGCGTGGACATCGGGGGAGCTCTACACCAGCTCTACACCCTCGGCAGGGTCCTAGAGGGTGCGTGGGAGTTTGCCCAACCAGTCTACATGTGTTTTGTGGATCTGGAGAAGGCATTCGACCGCGTGCCTCGGGGAATCCTGTGGGGGGTTCTTCGGGAGTATGGGGTGTCTGGCCCCTTGATACGGGCCGTCCGCTCCCTGTATGACCGGTGTCAGAGTTTGGTCCGCATCGCCGGTAGTAAGTCGAACTCGTTTCCGGTGAGGGTTGGACTCCGCCAGGGCTGCCCTTTGTCACGGATTCTGTTTATAACTTTTATGGACAGAATTTATAGGCACAGCCGTGGTGTTGAGGGGGTCCGGTTTGGTGGCCTCAGGATCGGGTCTCTGCTTTTTGCAGATGATGTGGTCCTGTTGGCTTCATCAGTCCGTGACCTCCAGCTCTCGCTGGATCGGTTCGCAACCGAGTGTGAAGCGTCCGGGATGAAGATCAGCTCCTCCAAGTCTGAGGCCATGGTTCTCAGCCGGAAAAAGGTGGAGTGCCTTCTCCGGGTCAGGGAGGAGATCCTCCCCCAAGTGGAGGAGTTCAAGTACCTTGGGGTCTTGTTCGCGAGTGGGGGAAGAATGGAGCGGGAGATCGACAGGCGGATCGGTGCGGCGTCTGCAGTAATGCGGAGTCTGCACCGGTCCGTTGTGGTGAAGAGAGAGCTGAGCCGAAAGGTGAAGCTCTCGATTTACCATTCGATCTTCGTTCCTACCCTCACCTATGGTCATGAGCTTTGGGTAGTGACCGAAAGAACGAGATTGCGGGTACAAGCGGCCGAAATGAGTTTCAGCCGCAGGGTGGCTGGGCTCTCCCTTAGAGATAGGGTGAGAAGCTCTGCCATCCGGGAGGAGCTCGGAGTAGAGCCGCTGCTCCTCCGCATTGAGAGGAGTCAGATGAGGTGGCTCGGGCACCTAGTGAGGATGCCTCCCGGACGCCTCCCTGGTGAGGTGTTCAGGGCACGTCCCTCCGGTAGGAGGCCCCCGGGAAGACCCAGGACACACTGGAGGGACTATGTCTCTCGGCTGGCCTGGGAGCGCCTCGGGATCCCCCCGGAAGAGCTGGACGAAGTAGCTGGGGAGAGGGAAGTCTGGGCTTCCCTGCTTAGGCTGCTGCCCCCGCGACCCGACCCCGGATAAGCGGAAGATGATGGATGGATAGATGGACGGAAAGAGTGGAGGACTGCTTTGTACGTGGGTGATAGAAAGTGCCTTAGTCCACCACCTCTGTTTGAAGATGGTTTTCTAACTTGACGTGGATGGCTTCCTTGACACCCCTCTCAAACCAGCGATCTTCTCTGGCCAGCACACGTACTTGACTGTCCTCAAAGGAGTGTCCGCTTTCTTTTAGGTGTAGGTGTACTGCTGAGTCCTGTCCTGAAGAAGTGGCACATCTGTGTTGGGCCATTCGTTTATGGAGGGGCTGTTTGGTTTCCCCAATGTACAGTTCCTTGCAGTCCTCCTGGCACTGTACAGCAAAGACAACATTGCTTTGTTTATGTCTTGGTGTCTTGTCTTTTGGGTGGACCAGTTTCTGTCTGAGTGTGTTGGAGGGTTTGAACTGTACTGGAATGTCATGTTTTTGGAAGATTCTCCTGAATTTTTCTGAAACTCCAGACAGGTAGGGGATAGAAATGCTGTGACGTTTATTTCTTTCCTCTTCTTTGCTGGGGTCTTGTTTTTTGGAGGTCTTTGTGAAGGCCCACTCTGGGTAACCACATGTTTTGAGTGCTGTTTTTAGATGTTCCTGTTCTTTCTTCTTCCCTTGGGTTGTGGTGGGTACTTCTTTGGCCCTATGTTGTAGGGTTTTGATAACACCAAGTTTATGTTCCAGTGGGTGGTGTGAGTCAAAAAGAAGGTACTGATCTGTGTGGGTAGGTTTTCTGTAGATCTCAATACTAAAGTTTCTAGCAGGTTGTTATAAAGAGATGAACGGTATAGGCAGGTTTAAAGGGAACAGCATAGGAAGGTGCTGACAGCGGACCCTGAGTTTGCCAGAGGCCGAAGTCCGCGCAGCACAACGGCCTGGAGACGGAAGACCTGCAAAAAGAGAGAGAGAGAGAGAGAGAGAGAGAAGGGGGAGAGAGACACAGAACGGCAAGGAAGACTGGACCCAGATAATCCCGGTGGGAAAAAAAAGAGGAGAAAGAAGAAAAAAAGGAGGAGAGGACGTGAGGGAGTGGTTGGTGTGGGGAAGTGGGGAAGTGGGGAACTGCTCACTGGATCATGTGTTTGTCCCCTGCAGCGTAGGCCTATAGCAGCATAGCTATGCCAACAATTGAGGAATAACAGTCTGATGGCCCTATTCTACTGTGCGTAACTGTGAGAACTGACTGTAACTAGATCTATCAGCCCTACACACTTTGTTTGAGGCTAGCTGTATGCTCCACTGAACAGAAAGGTTTTAAGTTTGATCTTAAAGGCAGACGTGGTGTCTGCCTCTCGGACCGAGGTTGGTAACTGGTTCCACAGTAAAGCTGCCTGATAGCTAAAAGCTCGTCCTCCCAGTCTACTTTGATGAATTCTAAGAGCTACAAGTAAACCTGCACTCTGTGATCTAAGTGGCCTTTCAGAAATATACGGAACTATGAGATCCTGCAGGTATGATGGAGATAGTCCACTGAGAGCTTTATACATTAGAAAGAGAATCTTAAAGTCTATTCTAAATTTCACTGGAAGCCAGTGAAGAGAAGCTAAAACTGGAGAGATATGCTCCCTGGTGGTGGTTCCTGTCAGAACTCTGGCTGCAGCGTTCTGGATCAGCTGCAGGTTTTTAATGGAATAATTTGGACATCCTGACAGTAATGAGTTGCAGTAGTCCAGTCTAGAGGTAACAAAAGCATGGCCCAGTTTTTCAGCATCACTCTGTGACAGGATGCTCCTGATCTTGGCAATATTACGAAGGTGAAAGAAGATGGTCCTAGAAACCTGTTTAATATGAGGGAGAAATGACATGTCCTGGTCAACGATAACTCCCAGGTGTTAACGGTATAAATCGCCTCGAATTGGATCCAGGCGCAGAACAGACCAGACACCACACAGCAGCGCTCGCTCCGACTCAGGCTCGTTTTAATAAGAGACCAGATCGGGTGTCTAACACAAGAAAACACGGACAGAACAAAAGGCGCTCCAACGGAGGATAGTCCAGGAAACCAAGGTGGGCCCTCAGTGGGCGAAACCAAGACCGGTGCACGCTCGGCGGAACACTGGGGCCGTGGACGAGTCTCTCTCTTAGGACCAGACGTGACGATCCTGCGGCTCATTAGACGATCCGACACCGGTGGGCAGTTGTGAGCGGCTTATATCAGCTGTTGATGATAAATCGCCCACAGCTGCTTCTCTCTGGCTCGGGCTGGGTCACCTGCGCCCTCTGGTGGGGAAAAAGCAGAGTGTAACCCTCCCAGTCTACCAGGTACTGCCACCCCCGGCCTCGACGGCGGATGTCCATGATACGCCGGACGGTGTAGGCCGGGGCTCCGTCAATGACCCGCACCGGGGGGGGGGGGCTCCGTGGGTGATGACAGCTCCGACTCCCTGGCAGGCTTGACCCGTGAGACGTGGAACGTCGGGTGAGTCCTCAGGGATGCGGGCAACCTCAACCGCACCGCCACCGGGTTGACCATCCGCTCCACCTCGAACGGTCCCACGAATCGTGGTGCCAGCTTCCGGGACTCCACCTGGAGCGGTAGGTCCTTGGCCGACAGCCAAACCTTCTGACCCGGTTGATACTCCGGTGTAGGCGTTCTGCGGCGGTTTGCCTGCCTCTGGGCTAGGAGGGAGGAGCGTGAGAGAGCGGCACGTACCTGCCTCCATACTCGCCTGCCGCGACGTAGGCTGGACGGGATGGATGGGACCGCTGCTTCCTCCTCCTGGTGGTCGAAGAGCGGCGGCTGATAGCCCAAGGACGCCATGAAGGGCGATACTCCCGTGGCTGCCGAGGCCAGGGCGTTGTGTGCATATTCTACCCATGGCAGCAGGGAGCTCCAGGTCGTGGGGTGTCCGGTCGTCACACATCTGAGTGCACTCTCCACGCTCTGGTTGGTGCGTTCTGCCTGGCCGTTGGACTGGGGATGGTAGCCGGACGAGAGGCTTGCCGTGGCGCCGAGGGCCGTGCAGAAGGGTCGCCAGACTCGGGAGGTGAATTGAGGTCCCCGGTCGGAGACGATGTCCCTGGGGATACCGTGTAGCCGGAAGACGTGGTGAACGAGAAGGTCTCCCGTTTCTGCGGCTGAGGGGAGCTTAGGCAGAGGCACCAGATGCGCCGCCTTGGAAAAACGGTCCACAATGGTCAGAATGACCGTATTCCCTTGCGATGGCGGCAGTCCCGTGACAAAGTCCACCGCAATGTGGGACCAAGGTCGTCGCGGAATCGGCAGCGGGTGTAGGAGTCCGGCGGGTGGCTGGTGTGACGACTTCCCCCGTGCGCATGCGGGGCAGGCCGCAATGAAAGCCTTTGCATCTTGGGTCAAGGAGGGCCACCAGAAACGCTGCCGCAGAAGGTGCAGTGTGCGCCTCAACCCCGGATGGCACGCCAATCTCGACGCGTGCCCCCACTGTAGCACCTCGGGGCGGACAGGCCCGGGGACGAACAGGGTGTTGGGAGGCGCGCCCCCGGGATCGGGGAACGTGCGTAGTGCTTCGCGGACCTTCTCTTCCACTGGCCAAATGACCGCGCCCAGAATGCGCGAGGGGGGAAGGATGGGCTCGGGTTTCGGGTCGGGCTGGTCTACGGCAAATTGTCGAGATAGCGCGTCCGGTTTGACGTTCTTAGAGCCTGGCCGGTAAGTGAGCGTGAACTCAAAACGGCTGAGGAATAACGCCCAGCGTGCCTGCCTGGGGTTCAGCCGCTTCGCACCTTGTAGGTGGGCCAGGTTCTTATGGTCCGTCCACACTACGAACGGTTGGTCGGCCCCCTCCAGCCAGTGCCTCCACTCCTGAAGGGCTAACACCAGGGCTAGGAGTTCCCGGTTTCCGACGTCATAATTTCGCTCGGCGGCAGTCAGCCGGCGGCTGAAAAACGCACACGGGTGCAATCTCCGGTCGCTCTCGCCCTGTTGCGAGAGGACTGCACCGACTCCGACCTCCGAGGCGTCGACCTCCACTGTGAATTGGCGGCCGGGGTCTGGGTGAGTGAGGATGGGCGCCGTGGTGAACTGCCTCTTCAGTTTGGCGAATGCCGCCTCTGCTTCCGTCGTCCACGCAAATGGCCGGATGGAGGAGGTGAGTCTGGTTAGGGGGGCGGCCACCTTGCTGTAATCGCGGATGAATCGACGGTAGAAGTTGGCAAAACCTAAGAATCTCTGGAGCTGTTTGCGTGAAGATGGGGTCGGCCAATCTACCACTGCTTGAACCTTGGCGGGATCTGGTGCGAGCTGTCCCCCTCCGACCACAAAGCCTAGAAAGGAGACCGACGGGGCATGGAACTCGCATTTCTCCGCCTTTACAAAGAGGCAGTTTTCAAGCAGGCGTCTCAGGACCAACCGGACATGCTGCACGTGCTCCTCCTCTGATTCTGAAAAGATGAGAATGCCATCAATGTATACGAAGAGGAACTTATTCAGCATGTCCCGGAGCACATCATTGACTAAGGCCTGAAAAACCGCCGGAGCGTTTGTGAGCCCGAACGGCATTACCAAATACTCGAACTGTCCCAGCGGCGTGTTGAACGCTGTCTTCCACTCGTCGCCTTGGCGGATGCGAACAAGATGGTAGGCGTTCCTCAGGTCCAGCTTGGAGAACACGCGTGCCCGGTGGAGGGGCGAGAAGGCCGAGTCAATGAGCGGCAGAGGGTACTTGTTTTTTACCGTGATGGCGTTGAGCCCCCGGTAATCAATGCATGGGCGCAGCGACCCGTCCTTCTTTTTCACGAAAAAGAACCCTGCTGCGACTGGAGAGGATGAAGGGCGGATCAGTCCTGCCGCCAGCGACTCACTCAAATACCTCTCCATTGCCTCTCGCTCCGGCTGAGAGATGCTGTACAGCCGGCTGGAAGGCAGGGGGGAGCCGGGAAGCAGGTCGATGGCGCAATCGTAGGGGCGGTGGGGGGGGAGGGCGCAGGCGCGATGCTTCGAGAACACCTCACCCAGGTCATGATAAGCCTTGGGGACCGCTGTGAGGTCGGGAGCGACCGAGGAGGTGCTGAGGTTCGCCGACACGGGCAGCGGAGCAGAGCGTAGACAGCGAGCATGGCAAGTTGCACCCCAACCAGTCACGACCCCGGTCGCCCAGTCCAATTGGGGATTATGGAGAGCTAGCCACGGGAAACCAAGAACCGCCGGGGCAGAAGGTGAGGGGATTAGGAGGAACCTGATCAGCTCGCGATGGTTACCCGACACCACGAGTGTCATCGTGGCGGTACTGTGTGTTACTCTGGCTAGCGTGCGTCCGCCTATATCCACCACGGTCTTGGGCTCCTGGAGCCTTACCAGTGGAAGCCCTGCCTGCTTAGCCAAGCCCTCATCCATAAACGAGTCCTCTGCGCCTGAGTCCACCCATAGAGACAATGGCATTGACCCGCCAGCCCAGAACATTTTGCCCACCAAACTCACCCGCGAGCAAGGACTGCAGGATGAAGATGCGCTCGCCAGTGCACCTGCCTGCACTGACGAGCCTAGTCTTTTGACCGTAGGGGGCAGCTGGCGACGTAATGGCCCACCTCTCCACAGTACAGGCAGGCCCCCGTGTGGCGGCGTTTGCGCTTCTCCTCCGTGGTCAGGCGCGTGCGACCCAGCTGCATCGGCTCCGCCTCGCGGCCGTCCGAAGTAGAGGGAGGAGACTCTGGTAACTCGCGACAAGAGACTTGTGGACGCGGAAAACCCCGCGGTGTGGCGTGACGGGAGGAACGCTCCCGTCGCCGCTCCCGCTGGTGATTGTCAATTTCGATCGCGCGGTCTATCAATTCCTGTAGCTCCCTTGGTCTCGGACCTCCGACGAGCGCGTCGCGCACCGAGTCGCTCAGCCCGCGGCGAAACGCGCTCAGCAGCGCCGGCTCGTTCCACCCCGCCTCCTCCGCCAGCGTCTCGAACTCGATCGCGTACTCCGCCACCGATCGGGAGCCCTGCTGGATCGAAAAAAGCCGATCTGACGCATTCCCCAGGCGGTTCGGCCGGTCGAAAACGCGCTCCAGCCGCTTCACGAACGCGCCG
This sequence comes from Pao palembangensis, assembly GCA_015343265.1. NCBI lineage: Eukaryota > Metazoa > Chordata > Actinopteri > Tetraodontiformes > Tetraodontidae > Pao > Pao palembangensis. The sequence continues at coordinate 5,282 of CM027090.1, read as the reverse complement.
AATTCCAGCGTATTTAGGTGGGTGCGGGCACAGGACGCTTGAGCCCAGCTCAGGGCCTTTCCCCGCAACAAACCGATGACGTAGTTAATTTTCGCCTCGTCCGAGGAGAAGACGAGCGGGCGCTGGGAGAACACCAACCGGCATTGCAACATGAAACCCCGGTACTTGTCGAGATCCCCGTCATACGGCTCGGGATCGCAGGCGTAGGAGCCGCGGGGTGGCGGGTGCGCGTCGGCGGCCGACGGCGCGGAGGGGACCGACCGCGCTGCCAGCTCGTGGACGGTCTGGGTGAGGCACGCAACGTTGTGAGATAATAAGGTAAGCGCCTGTTCGTAGCTGCCGAGCATCGCTCCCTGGGCGGACAGTACGTGTCTGTGCTGCTCTGCTGGATCCATGCTGGTCGGATCGTACTGTTAACGGTATAAATCGCCTCGAATTGGATCCAGGCGCAGAACAGACCAGACACCACACAGCAGCGCTCGCTCCGACTCAGGCTCGTTTTAATAAGAGACCAGATCGGGTGTCTAACACAAGAAAACACGGACAGAACAAAAGGCGCTCCAACGGAGGATAGTCCAGGAAACCAAGGTGGGCCCTCGGTGGGCGAAACCAAGACCGGTGCACGCTCGGCGGAACACTGGGGCCGTGGACGAGTCTCTCTCTTAGGACCAGACGTGACGATCCTGCGGCTCATTAGACGATCCGACACCGGTGGGCAGTTGTGAGCGGCTTATATCAGCTGTTGATGATAAATCGCCCACAGCTGCTTCTCTCTGGCTCGGGCTGGGTCACCTGCGCCCTCTGGTGGGGAAAAAGCAGAGTGTAGTCACCACAAGAGTCGGGACCGGCCCTGCCAGCTCCTAACACCAGGTTCCTTACAGCCATACTGGAAGACAAAGTAATGCCATCCAAAGAGAGAATGCTATCTGACAATCTAGTCCTCAGATGTTTAGCTCCAAGAACAATGACTTCAGTTTTGTCCGAGTTTAAAAGTAAGAAATTGGAGGTCATCCAGTTTTTTATTTCTTTGAGACATGCCTGGAGTCTGGCTAACGGCACTGTTTCATCAGATTTCATGGATAAATACAACTGCGTGAAAATGAAATCGATCTGATAGATAGGATTTAAACCAGTCTAGAGCTGTCCCTGTGATCCTAATCTCATGTTGAAGCCTTTGTATTAAAATGCTGTGATCTACAGTATCAAAGGCAGCACTGAGGTCTAGTAAAACCAGTAGGGAGATAAGTCCACGTTCTGATGCCATGAGGAGGTCATTAGTGACTTTAACCAGTGCTGTTTCTGTGCTATGATGAGCTCTGAAACCAGACTGAAACACTTCAAATAGACTATTCCTGTTCAGGTGATCAGTTAGCTGACTAACAACCAGCCTCTCAAGTATCTTAGAGATGAATGGGAGGTGGGATATCAGTCTATAGTTTGCTAAGATGCCTGGGTCAAGTGAAGGTTTTTTAAGTAAAGGTCTGATAACAGCAGTTTTAAACACCTGAGGTACATAACCTGTGGTCAAAGATAAATTGATCTGATCTAATACTGACGCCCCAATCAGAGGAAAGACGTCCTTGAAAAGCTTAGTTGGGATTGGGTCCAGGAGACATGTGGTTGGATTAGATCCATTAATGCTGGAGGTCAGCTCAGGGAGATCTATGGGTAGGAAGCTGTCCAGAAGTGTATCAGGACTAGATGGAGTTGCTAAAAAGGGCAGCTCATCAGTTGTTATGGAGCGACCTTGATCGATCTTTTCTCTATTGTTAGTGATTTTATTAGTGAAGAAACTCAAAGTCTTCACTGCTAAGAGCTGCAGGAATAGAAGGCTCAACCGAGCTGTGACTCTGTCAATCTGGCTATGGTGAAAACGCAGAAAACGCAGGTTGTTCTTGTTTACATCTATTAATGAAGTGTAGTAAGTTGTTCTGGCTTTACGGAGGGCCTTCTTATATGTTAATAAGCTGTCTTTCCAGGAGCATTGGGAATCGGCTGATCTGGCTGAATACCACTTCCTCTCCATCCGTCTTGATACCTGCTTAAGGGTTCAGATATGTGTGTTATACCACGGAGCCAGTCTTCTATGGTGTGTGAACCTCTTTTTCAGTGGAGCGACCGAATCTAAAACTATACGCAGTGTGGCTGCAGTGTCATTGACAAAGCAGTCAATATCTGCAGGAGTAGCATTTAGATCAGAATGATCTGTTGCACCAGTAGGAGGCGGGTGCTGGGTCGACGCACACCGTGGAGGAGGTAGCCCTCGCCGTGGGAGAAGTAATCGGGCACAGCTCGATAAAATCTGCAGCACGGATGAACGGCGAGGTGGTGGTGTAGGTTGTAGAGTGTCTGTGTGCGGAGCTGTCCAGAAACGGGAAGATCGTGTCACCGGTTAAAAAGGTGTTGTCTGGATGCAAATCTCCGCTCTTAAAGCACATAGTCTCCCACCGTAGACAGGTTTATAAGATCCTCAATAACCGGGGCGAAGACCTGGAGGTTCGCTTCCGTGTTAGAGTCGACGGTTTCGACTATGTGCTTTTTGTCTTCTCAGCAGCCATGAAGTGTTTCGGCTGTGGGGAGGAGGGACGCATCATTAAAATGTGTCCGCTCTGAGCCGACGCTGGTGCCACCGCTGAGGAACGAGGCCAGGATGGTGAAGCCCCGTGCGGGTCCGGGGAGCGGCGCTCCGAGACGGAGCCGCAGCCTATGGCTGCGAAGCCCCACATTGCATCGCGCCGAGTGGCGGTTGCCGCCGCGGCTGCGGAGGTCGCCGCTGCTGGTGTCCACCCTGGCATGAATGCTGCAGGACATGAGGACAATCAGGGAACTAAGGAAGAAACTTAAATAACCGAGAGGGTGAGACTGGTCAGGTTCAGGAAGAACATACAAATACACCAGTTGAAAGGCAGGAAAATATGGAAACAGAGGAGCAGGTGGTGGAAAGTGAAGGATGTGAGGGGCAGACAGGTGAGGAGCAGAGAGGTGAGGTGCTGTTAGGTGACATAGGTGAGAGACCGAAAGGTGAAGAACAGATTAATAAAGTGGATGAGGTGAAGATTGGTAGTGTGAGTGAGGAGCAGACAGATGAAGAGCAGACAGGTGAGGTGGGTGATGTGCAGGTAGGTGGTATGAATGAGGGGCAGACAGGTGGGGATGAGGGAGCGATGGAACTGGAGGCTGCTGGCAGTTAAAAAAAAAGAAGAAGCGCAGCAAACAGAGCGATAACATTGGGGCAAAGGTCAGCAGGCAGACATGTAGGAATGCTGAGTGGTCAGCTGAGTGGACTCCTGCAGCGATCCTGTGGCGAGGGAGCGCTGAGCCTACACGGAACACACTGAGCGAGTCACTAGCGACGGGTCTAATCCGCCCGTGCATCTATTACCAGGGCCTCAACGCCATAACCTCGAAGAATAAGTACCCGCTACCACTCAGACTCGGCATTCGCGCCTCTCCACCGAGCCCGTGTCTTTACCAAGCTAGACCTGAGGAACGCCTACCACCTCGTCCGCATCCGCCAGGGCAACGAATGGAAGACGGCATTCAACACACCGCTTGGTCACTTTGTGTATCTGGTGATGCCCTTTGGACTAACAAACACTCCAGCCGTTTTCCAGGCGCTAGTCAATGTTGTGCTCCGGGACATGTTCTTTGTGTACATTGATGACATTCTCATCTTTTCAGACTCAAAGGAGGAACATGTGTAGCATGTTCGGCTGGTACTGAGACGCCTACTCGAAAACAGTCTCTTTGTGAAAGCGGAGAAGTGTGAATTCCACGTTCCTTCGGTCTCCTTTTTAGGTTTTGTGGTAGGGGGAGGACAGCTAGCACCGGACCCAGCCAAGGTAAAGGGGTGGTGGACTGGCCCACTCCTGATGGCGGCCGAGAGGAACTATGAGGTGGGCAACCGAGAACTCTTGGCCGTGGTGTTGGCCCTCCAAGAATGGCGACACTGGCTGGAGGGGTCCGCCCAACCGTTCGTGGTGTGGACGGACCACAAGAACCTGGCCTACTTACGGAGCGCAAAGCGGCTGAACCCAAGGCAGGCACGGTGCTCTTCCTCAGCCGTTTTGATTTCACGCTCACCTATCGGCCGGGCTCGAAGAAAGTCCAGCCGGATGCGCTATCCTGGCAGTTCGCTATCCCCGCTGCGGACCAGCCGGACCCGGAACCCGAGGTCATCCTTCCCCCCTCTTGCATCCTGGTGCAGTTGTCTGGCCAATAGAGGAGAGGGTTCGCGAGGCACTGCGCTCATCACCCGACCCAGGTGGCGCCCCTCACAATACTCTGTTCGTCCCTGGCCCCGTCTGCTCGGAGGTATTACAATGGGGGCACGCATCAAAGCTGGCATGTCATCCGGGACTGAGACGTACGCTGCACCTCCTACGTCAGTGCTTCTGGTGGCCGTCCATGGCCCGGGATGCAAGAGCCTTCATTGCGGCCTGCCCCGTGTGCGCACAGGGGAAGTCATCGCACCAGCCGTCCGCCGGCCTCCTGAACCCACTACCAGTCCCACGGCGGCCTTGATCCCACATCGCAGTGGACTTCATCACGGGGCTACCCGCGTCAAAGGGGAATACAGCCATCCTGACCATCGTCGATCGGTTTTCTAAGGTGGCGCACCTGGTACCACTGCAAAAGCTCCCTTCAGCAGCAGAGACCGGAGACCTGCTCATCAATCACGTCTTCCGGCTGCATGGCATCCCCAGGGACATCGTCTCCGACCGGGGGCCGCAGTTCACCTCTCGAGTCTGGAGAGCCTTCTGCACAGCCCTCGGCGCTACGGTAAGCCTGTCATCCGGCTACCACCCCCAATCCAATAGCCAGACAGAACGCACCAATCAGAGTGTGGAGAGCGCACTCAGATGCATTATGGCTAGCCACCCCATGACCTGGAGCTCCTCGTTGCCGTGGGTGGAATAGGCCCACAACGCCCTGGTCTCGGCCTCCACGGGGGTGTCGCCCTTCATGGCATCCTTGGGGTATCAACCTCTTTGACCACCAGGAGGAGGAAGCGGCAACCCCATCCATCCTGTCCAACCTACGTCGCGGCAGGCGAGTATGGAGACAGGTACGCGCTACGCTCCTACACTCCACCCTCCAAGCCCAAAGGCAAGCAGACCGCCACAGAGCGCCTGCATATCCACATGGCCAAAAGGTCTGGCTGTCGGCGAGGGATCTGCCACTCCAGACCATTCCAAGTGGAGTGGATGGTCAACCCGGCAGCGGTGCGGTTAAAACTGCCAGCTTCCCTGAGAATCCACCCCACGTTCCACGTCTCTCGG
>CM027089.1:15762712-15797119 GCA_015343265.1 Pao palembangensis | reverse complement strand
TGACCTTGACCCGACCTTGACCCTGACCCTGACCGACATCAATGATTCAATAAGCAGAGAAAACGTGATCATGTCCTACTTTTAACTACTCTAACTTTTTATTTGTGCACCGCTGACATTAGTTCTTCTCTTGTGACCCATCCACAGGCCCACAACAGCATCCCCATGGATGGACCCTACACCGACGGTGAGTAGCTGCAGCCCAATGGTGCCCACGCAGCACATTCCACCTCAGCGGGTGTCAGTGTCAAACGCTAACGTGCTAACTACGCTCCTCCATGGAGCTGCTAGCCTGCCTTACCACAGCCTCCTCAAAGGCTAAGGCGCTAACTACGCTCCTCCATGGAGCTGCTAGCCTGCCTCCTCTTTACTGTCTTCCCTGATGTCATTTCCTGATCCGGACTCGTCTCAGACTTTGCTTCTCTTCTTGATTCAGTAAACGAGTTGTCTGTAATCAAAAGACAAGTAAGCAAAACCGCCTTTTGTTTTACCGCGGCAGAGCTGGACGCCGGGATGCCAGGCTACGGTGGCTATGCGGCTGATATGGCCATGGACGGCATGGATGGGGGCCTGATGGCCGAAGAGTACCCCGGCACCCTGCCCTATGAGCGGCAGCCGTACGCCTGAGGTAACCGTTTCATACTCACCTGCAAACCCTAACCCACAAATTCAAATGAAAGTGATTTTTTCTGAGAAAGACACTCAGACAATTTAACGTTGAAGAATTTGAGGAGCTCAGCTGACGTCTGCAGGTGTAGTTGGACGAGTGTAGCCTGTTCCTTGATTAGCTGGTGATCAAAGCCAATCTGGGATCAAAGATTCAGAACTGGAATAAAGACAGTAAAGGAAGTTTTGGCTGAAATCTGGTTGTCGGGGTTACGCCTGTCGTGTCTCCTCAGGCTGAGCGGAGACGAGGACGCGGAGCTGAGACGGGAGAGACAGCGGACATTCGTCCTCCCCGTCTGAGGTCACACGTGCAACCAGCAGAGAAGAGGCCTCCACGCTTTTCTATCCTAATTTTCTGATTTCTGATTTGGTTTGAACGTTCTTGGACACCCTGGTGTTTGGGGCTGTAGGCTGCTTGGTGAGTTTGGGGCCAGGCTTCCCTTTTTAACAGTAACTATGCTGGGAAGCAGCGCCGGCGGTGGACGAGGGACCCGCGGCTGCTCTTTCCTCTCACGCTCTCTTCTGGAGGTCTGAACAAGCAGGTGGGTTGGGGGTAGGGGTGGCGGGGGGCCTCAGCCGGACCCCCCAGCTTTGGTCCAACAGCTCTGGAGTCTCCATGCTGCTTTGAGGAATCTTTTTCTGCTTTCTAAGCTGTTCACTGGCCAGGGGTTATATTATCATCCGACATTAGCAGAACATTAACGGAACCTGTTGTGTGTCTAAAATGAGTTTGTTTGAAACGATGGTTTCTGCTAATCATCTGCAGGAGAACAGCAGCGTTTCTCCAGGAGGTTGGAGTCGAGTTAGTCTAGAGCAGAACTACTGACAGGGACATTTATCTTTCTACTTAAGAGTTTTTACTGAAATTTTGTTTAATAAAAATAAAGGATATAAAGATCTAAAACTCCTTGTGTCATGTTTATTGAAGTTATCACGTTTTGTACGTTAAACAAAAAGATATGCAAAAGCAACAAACTGAAAAGTGACGTGTCCTGAAATCCTCTTCAAACGTTTAAATATTAGCAAAATGTGATTATCAGTGTTTTGGGGTTTTTTCTCCAAACTAACTTTTTGAAACGAAACTCTGGTTTTTGCCTCACACACACGTAAGGGAGCAGTTAGACAGACACGTCGTGCACGTAAACGGAACATACGAAGACGCTGAACATTGTTCTGGACTCAACTGAATCTCCTGTGTGCGGAGGCTGTTTGGAGATTTTAGTTCAGCCTTCGTCATCGTCCCCGCCATCGTCCCCGGCAGCTAACACACACACTGGATCTCCTGGGACTCGAGACCGCTCTGTAACTGGCTGCTAGATTCCTGTCAGAGAGGCCACAAAATGTACGGGCCGGCAGCAACCCCTCCAAGACCATCATGCTGAGCACAGGTGCACCACAAGGATGTGTGCTTAGCCCGCTGTTCTTCACCCTGCTGACCCGCTCCTGTAGCTCGCCTCATCACCAACAATGATGAGGCGAGCTACAGGAGCGGGTGAGCCAGCTGGTCCAGTGGTGCAACGAGAACAATCTCTTCCTCAGTGTGGAGAAGACCAAAGAGATTGTTACTGACTTCAGGAGAAGGCCTCCACAGCATCCCCCCACTGACTATCAATGGTGCTGCAGTGGAGAGGGTGAGCAGCACCAGGTTCCTGGGGGTGCACATCTCTGAGGACCTCTCCTGGACGGCACACACGACACAGCTGGCCAGGAAAGCTCAAAAGCGCCTCTACTTCCTCCACAAGCTGAGGAGAGCCCAGGTCCCAGCTCCCATCACGTGCTCCTCCTACCGGGGCACCATGACAGCGTCATCACTGGCTGCATCACTGTGTGGTACGGAGGCTGCACCGCCTCCTGCCCAAAGACCCTGCACCGCATACTGAATGCAGCTAGCAAGATCATGGGCGCCCCTCTGCTCTCCCTCACAGACATTTTCCACACCCGCCTCACCTTTAGCATCGCTAAAGATGGCCCCCTAACCCTCACACCCCCACGTCAGCCTCCTGCCTTCAGGGAGATGGTTCCGAAGCCTTCGGGCCCGCTCCACAAGACTGGCTAACAGCTTCATCCACCAGGCTGTCAGGATGCTGAACCCTGTCCACTACTCCCCGCCCCCACCACCACCACCACCAAACCTCAGCTCAGAACTGAAGCAGCTCTCTGGAGAGAAGGCGAAACGTCTTCAAGGAATCTCCCAGTCCAGCTCTGGAGAACGATGGAGAACAGAGATCTAGCTCTGGAGAACCATGACCTGGATGAGTGAGAGTCCACACACACTACGTGCTAAGTACCAAAATCCTCATTCAATTAGCTAAATGAGGACATTGTCGCTGGTCCTCACAACTTCAAAGGCCTGTTTGAGGGTTAAAGGTCACCTGGCAGTCCTGATGATGTCACTTCTGCTGACGAGTAAACAAACAGCAGGTTGCCCCTCCCCCACCCGTCTGCATCTGTCATGAATGTGCATCCAAATCCAGGGTTGGCGTTAGTTAGGAGGGTTAGTTAGGAGGGTTAGAGTTAGGAGGGTTAGAGTTAGGAGGGTTAGAGTTAGGAGGGTTGTCCCCAAGAACCCTGAAGGTGACCACGTCCTCATTAGCCTTGTCCATTTTCTAGAAAATGCATGAGAAGAAATACATTTTTATTTATTTTATAATTGTTATTGGTTATATTGTGGAAGAGGACAAAAGTAGCAAGTTAAGAATAAACAAACATAAGATCTGGAAAATCTAATAAAGTAGGCGACCTGCCCAGATCCAGAGTCATGAACTTGTGATAGATTTTAAGGAGATTTTAAGGATTTTAAGAAGAAGAAGAAGAAAGGAAGGAAGGAAGGAAGGAAGGAAGGTCTGTGTCCTCAACTGTCATTCAGCACTTTTGCAACATTTTAAACAGGGTGCAACCAGAACAGATCAGCAGTAACGTGCTCTGGGCTGAAGGACTTTAGACACACGCCTGAACCAGGGTTCTCCCTTCGTGCTGCCAGAGGCACGTTGTTGGAAGCTTTAAAAGGAAGCCTCAAAGTGGCTCTGGACTTCCAGGTCAGGGACTCGCCCAATGCTGGTGGAACGACACCAATCTCCGAGGGAAGAACTGGAGTAGATCCTCCTGAAAGGCGTCTCATTCACCACTGCTGGACACTCCTGAGGGAACAACAACCTGCTGGGACACCTTTTTCAGAGACATCTGGAAGAGTGAGTGTGAGTGTGTGTGAGTGAGTGTGTGACTGAGGTGTGTGTATATAAGTGTGACTGAGTGTGTGTGGGAGTGGGAGTGAGTGTGTGTGACTGTGTGTGTGGAGTGAGTGTGCACAGACTGAGTGAGTGTGTGTGTGTGTGTGAGTGAGTGTGTGTGGAGTGTGGTGGATCAAGGAGTGTGTATAGCTGAAGCTAGTTCACAGCAGCAGCTGACTCTGACTGTATCTGCAGTCTCCTGACCAACAGGAAACTTGCTCATTTTTTGTTAAAACTGTCCTCTGTCTTGTTGGGTACAGAAGGTCTGTCCAGCAGTCAGACCGTTGTCCTACCTGAGGGGGGACAGAAGGTCTGTCCAGTTTCTGTAGTCAGAGGAAACTTGTCCCGGCTCCTGGACTTCAGGCTGTCTATCTGTTCTTAAATCAGCCATCAATCTTCTCCTGAGAGAGAGAGAGAGAGAGAGAGAGAGAGAGAGAGAGAGAGAGAGAGAGAGAGAGAAGAGAGAGAGAGAGAGAGAGAGAGAGAGAGAGAGAGAGAGAGAGAGAGAGAGAGAGAGACCTGCTCTGATACAGAGAGAAGCAGGACACAAAGAAAAACCGATTCCAGGAGAACAAGTGGTGAGGACAGAGAGAGAGACTGTGACCCTCCCTTCCTGTCTGTGTGAACCTCTTCCCAGGACAGACAGCAGACAGACAGACAGGCAGACACACACACACAGACAGATAAACAGACAGGTAGAAGACAGACAGACAAGCAGACAGGTAGACAACCAAACAGACAGCAGACAGACAGACAGGCAGAAGACACACAGGCAGGCAGACAGCAGACAGACAAGGAGATAGACAGACAGCAGAGAGACAGCAGAAACAGCAGACAGACAAACAGACAGACAACACACAGGTAGACAGACAGACAGGCAGACACAGACAGAAAGACAGTAGACAGACAGACAGACAGCAGACAGACAAACAACAGACAGACAGACAAACAACAGACAGACAGACAACACACAGGTAGACAACACACAGGTAGACAGACAGACACGCAGATAGCCAGCAGACACACAGACAGAAGACAAACAGACGACAGCCAGGTAGGCAGAAGAAAGACAGACAGGCAGACAGACAGCCAGGAAGACAGACAAACAGGCAGACGGCAGACAGGCAGATAAACAAACACAGACAGACAGGCAGACAGGTAGACAGGCAGACAGACAGCAGACAGACCGACCGACAGACAACACACAGGCAGACAGACAGACAGGAAGACAGACAGACAGGCAGATAGGCAGCAGACACACAGACAGAAGACAAACGAACGACAGCCAGGTAGGCAGAAGACAGACAGACAGCCAGGAAGACAGAGAGGCAGACAGACAGACAGGTAGACAACCAAACAGACAGCAGACAGACAGAGAGGCAGACAGACAGAAGACAGATAGACAGAAGCAGGCAGACAGACAGGTAGACAGAGAGGGAGGCAGACAGACAGACAGGTAGACAACCGAACAGACAGGCAGACAGACAAACAGAGAGGCAGACATACAGAAGACAGATAGACAGCAGGCAGGCAGATAGACAGGTAGACAGACAGGCAGACAGACAGCAGACAGGCCGGCTGTCTGGGACACCCCAGCAGGGACAGAGACAGAGCCTGCCCGGCTCATGGGCAGCAGCGTTGGGCTCCAGCAGCTCTCGCTGGTGTAAAAGAGGTGGAAGGTAGACGAGGAGTCAGCAGAAGACTGGAGGACTGTGTGGAGGAATGTGGAGGAAGCTGCAGCTGTGATCAGGAAGTGTCCATCAGGACGAGCACTCACTGCTGGTGTCCACAGACTGTCCAGAGGCTGTCAATGCAGAGTGGCAGAGCTTCCAGAGCAGATCTGCTGCAGGACTCAGACAATCCGACCAACCAAAGCTTCACTGATCTAAGCTAACACACCTGCGGGACTCCAGGTGGTCCAGAGGTTCCAGATCAAGGTCTGCTCAGAAGTCAGAAGGAGCCACAAGCACACAGCTGCTAAGGGGAGGCTGGTCGCCTCCCAGCATTCAACTTTATTACTGCTCAGAACGGTGGAAACAGCAAACAGATGGAAGTCACATGATCTCCTGCAGGAACAAAGTTCATGTTGTAGCTGAGCAGAAGCTCAAACCTAGTCAGAGCTCATCAGAACAGATTCTAAAGGTGGTTTTCTGATTCACCACTGGAGACACAACAGATTATTTGGAGTCCTGAAGCTCCTCAAAACACAAGAGCAGAAGGTCCAGCTTGAAGATCTGCTTCATCCACTGATCAGACCACAGCCACAGAGAACCGGGCTGGCTGGGGTGTGTGTGTGTGTGTGTGTGTGAGGAGAATAGTCGGCCAGTGTGTTCATGTACACACACACACACACACCGATGGTGTGTGTGTCTCAGGAGATGGAGGAGAACTCCTTCAGCAGGACGTCCTGACTCAGCGTGGTCAGAGACACGTTCTTCCTCACGTTCAGACTGATGGAGCGGACCTGGAGAGGAGACAGGGACAGGGGACAGGGACAGGGTTAGACAGTCAGAAGGAAGCCGACTGTGATGTGAGATGTGATGTGAGAGTGATCTGATGACAGGTTAAAATGACTGAAGGTCCACATGTAGAACTCAGCTGGAAGCTTCTTCTGAAGCTTCATGTCCTTTGGATAAAATTCCAGAAGGACATGTGAAGAGAAGCAGAGCGTCTGTTAGACAAAGCTAAATATCTAAATAGTGTTGCTGTGCTGACGAGCACCAGAGCTGCGTTTCTCTGCTCCTGAACGTGTTCCTGAACTAGCTGCTGAAGAACAGGAAGAGAAGCTGCTGAGCTGAGCACCAGTGCCTCACCAGCTCCTTGAAGAAGGCCACCTCCTTGGGCTGCTCCGAGTAGCGCTCAAACTGGTCCAAGCCGTCCTGCAGTTTGAGAGTCAGGGTGTCGTAGTTGGACCGAACCACCTCCAACACCTGCCAGGACCACAGCAGAGGAGCAGTCAGGTCAGGCCGTGGCGCCCACAGACCACTGGGTGGTTCCAGCTGCTGTCAGTCTCACTGGCCAGGGGATCAGTGAGACAGATGGACATGTCCAGGCTCTGGCAAGTGGAATCTCCTCATAAAGTGACCTTTGTGTCACCTTCTACAACCTCGTAGAAAACAAAGCAAGCCTGCTCCGTCCACACTTGTCTCACTTGTCTCACTGGACGTCTTCAACAGTCCTGAGAAGCTGCTGAAGACGTCTGAATGAAGATTCAAACCTGGTGCCTACCTGCTCCTCAGACAGCTGGGAAATGTGGTTTACAGCAGCGTACGACTCAATCTTGGGGTTAAAATGGTTGATAATGGCCCTGAAATATAAAAAAGACCACATTTCACATAAAAACAAGCGTTCAGCAGCTCAACTTGTACAAGCCCTTAGGAGAAGCAGCCTGCAAGCCGTCTCCTCTGAGCAGTCACATGACCCAACTGGAACATCCAGCTTTCTTTTACATCAGCATACAGCTCTAGGACAGAGTCAAGTCTGGTCAACATCCATTTCAGTTTTAAAGGTAGTTTGTTTTAGTTATTGTAGTTTTATTTATTTATTACTTTGACTTGACTTTATCAGACTAATGGCAGCAAGCCCTCACAAACAGTCTGCGTTTGACAAAACATGTCAGGGAAAGAACAAGAGACGATGAAAAAAGAGGAAGAACTCAACTCTAAATGCATGTGTAGCAAAGACAAACACAACAGCACAGAACACGCTGAGTGAGGGTTAGGGTTAGCCAGGGTTAGGGCTAGCCAGGGTTAGCCAGGGTTAGGGTTAGCCAGGGCTAGCCAGGGTTGGGGTTAGCCAGGGTTAGGGTTAGGCCAGGGTTAGGGTTAGGCCAGGGTTAGGGTTAGGCCAGGGTTAGGGCTAGCCAGGGTTAGGGTTAGCCAGGGTTAGGGTTAGGCCAGGGTTAGCCAGGGTTAGCCAGGGTTAGGGTTAGGCCAGGGTTAGGGTTAGCGTTGGTTAGGGTTAACTTGAAGACATGTCCACGTGAAGAGTCTTATCAGCAAACATCATGTAGCAAACAAAAGAAACCCCGCCCCCCCGTTTAAGTGGGTTTTCAATCCTGGAGAGACAGAAACTGATGAAAGTTAGCAAAGACTTTTAGTGGTTCTTCACATCTGCTGACAATCCTTTTTCATCCTTTCTTCATCCATTTTCTCCATTCGTGCTTTGTGGTATTTTGCAGCCATTAAGTGGTGGCGCCGGCTCCATCACGTTCCCGTAGCTGAGGGGGTGAAGCCCCCCCTATGAGGGCCCTCAGGGGCCTCCTGTTCCAGAAACTGGGTTTACTGGTGTGCAGGTGTGTGTATTTACCGGACATTGACCAGGGCGTGTGTGACTTTGCTGGCTGCCTCCTTCCACTGGCCTGTGTTGGTCGATACGCGGAGAACTACAGGGTGGAAACAGAGCAGGGTCAGGGTTAGGGTCAGGGTCAGACTCATCAGAGACTAGCTCATCAATAACGTCTTCACAGGTGTCTGGACCGCAGAGCACCATCAGATTAACAGGTGACCTCACACACCTGGAACAAGCTCAACTAATAATGGAGCCTTCACACCAACAGCGATGGGTTAGGGTTAGGTTAGGGTTAACCCTGAACTACAAAGGTGATCATGCTCTGGCACCATCATATATCACAGATCTAACTGAACCATATCAGCCCTCCAGGACTCTGCCTTCCTCAGATTCAGGGTTACTAGTTATAGCACCAATCTCCAGATGGAGATCTGGAGCCAGGGCCTTCAGTTCTCCAGCTCCTCTGCTGGGGAACCACTGACCAGCACCAGTCTGGGCAGCAGACACCCCCTCTATAGTCAAGACTGTTGGGGCTCTGCTGGGGGAGATCTAGAGACACCCAGCTTTCAGAGTGGGGGGACTCACTCATCAGGCCTGGTTCAGCACTAAGCCATCCTCTCCCCGGAGCTCTCCTGCTCCATCTTTTCACAGCACTTCCGGAGCCTGTCGCTGGACCTCCTACCTCCACCCTCCTGAAGCCTGGTACTGCTGCTGGATCCAGAACCCTCTCCATGGCCCTGCCTGGATCCAGAACCCTGTCCATGGCACTGCCTGGATCCTGCAGTTTCTGCTCAATGTTCTCTCTCCCAGTCTCTTCTCTACCCCTCTCCTTTTTCTATCTCGCCCTCTTCTCTCCTCCTTTCCCTCCCAGCGGATGGCCGTCTACACTGAGCCGGGTTCTGCTCCAGGTTTCTGCCTATTAAAGGGAACTTTTTCCTCACCACTGTTGCCAATACCAACGGCTTCCTCACTGTGGAGCTTTGCCTGGGAGCTGTTTTTTACTTTGTTATGAATTGGCACTTTAAATAAAAATTGAAATGAATTGACTTTAGTTCAGGGTCAGGGCCCCAGCACTTGTGTGTTCTCAGACGTACCCATGCAGTAGGGTCAGGGTCAGGGCCCCAGCACTCGTGTGTGTTCTCAGACGTACCCATGCAGTAGAGGTTGTCGAAGACCTGGTGCATCCGGACGATTTCGTAGTAGAGCTCATCGTAGCTGTTGGAGGTGGGCAGGAAGGTGTCGCCGTACGTTATAAACATGTTGAACAGATTGACCACCTGCAAGAGGAGACGGAGAATCTGAGACACAGCTAAGCGGCTGAGGAGGAGAGCAGCTCTGCTCCCGGGGACCATTATCCCGCCTGCATGTATCAGGACTGGGTGTGCCTCTCACCAGGAGCGCCAGGTGAAAGATGTTGTGTTTGGCGAGTAGAGCGGTCTCATTGGACAGCAGGAACTTCAGCAGGTTGATGAGAGCTGCAGCAGAGGACACGGATCCACTGATGAGTCAAGGGAATGATGTGTGTGATGTGTTCCTGACAGTCTGGCTGCAAGAGGGGAGCAGAAGGACTAACAGGAAGCTGATCTATTCTTCCGTCAGTGTGGGTCAGGGACTGAAGCTTAGGTCTGAGACAGCATGAGGAGAAGCTGTCCTCACCTGCTGGCTCTGCAGAAGCCCAGCAGATCAGTGCTTCCACATCAGGCCTCTTTCTAGAAGGAACTGACATTTACTACCACCAGCAGACTCTCAGTGCTGTTGCAGGATCCAAACCTCTTCAAACCGGACCGGACTTGAGCGGGTCAGTGTTACCCCTCAACACCCTGGAGGTCGTAGCTACTGGGAGGCAAACGTCTACTTTTCCTAGCACGGTTACCTGACCAGAGCTCTCTCCAGGTGTACTGCAGCCTGATTCTGCACTTTTTCTGGTAGCACAGCAGCTTGTGGATGATCTGCACACAGCGCCTGCCCGGGAAAAGGACCCGGTGATGAAACGCTCCAAGACCGGCTACCCGCCATGTTCTGAGCATGTGTGACCGTGGGTGTGAGCTCTCTTACAAGTACAAATCCATGGGAAAATCCTTCATCATGTGAGTGACGATAAACTCCACCATCAGATCTGGAAAAAAAGGAAGGAGATGAGAGCTGTTGGAGCACCAAACCTGCACCACTCTGGGTGGATGATATGGCTAAAAACCAGAGAGCTTTTTATAAAACACAGGTTGGTTTTGATCCAATTCATGAATCCCAGCAAAAGGCTGCCTTTCCATTACCCTGGGTTTCCATCAGATGCGGTGCGTCCCCGTCCATCCGTCCTGATTTCTGCCGTCCGGTCGTTACCACCGGATGCGTCTGGATGGCCGGAGAACGCTGCAAAAGTCTAGCACCATCCACCGCCTGCAGGACAGGAAGTCAGGTGCGAAGAGGAAATAAAACATCCGGGAAAGCGACAAAATAAAAGCTCCCGTGTTTAGAGCCATCTTTGTCAACGGGACGCTGAAAATGAAATCACGTACGACCGTGATATTACCACTTTGTAGTTTTTAAAGGAGCCACAGAAGACGCTCTTTGTTCCTAGAGGAGCAAAATCTCCCTTTCTTCAGATTTTAGTGACTCTAGCGTGGGGAATTCTATTAATCTTTCCTAAAATGTGTAATAGATGGATTATTTCTTGTAAATTCTGGTTATCTACGTTATTTAAAATCTTCGTAGATCTGCAGCAAACAATAAGTTAACTTGTGATGTTGTTTCACACACCCACAAACAAGAGATAAAACGGCCCAAGAAAAAGATGATTCACACATGTAATAAGGTAAAAAAGATGATTCACACATGGAATAACGTAAAAAAGATGATTCACACACGTAATAACGTAAAAAAAGATTATTCACACATGTAATAACGTAAAAAAAACATCGCTCCTAATACGGAAGCTTTTATTTTGACAAATTCCCGGATGTTTTATTTTTTCTTCACACCAACTTCCTGTGTGCGATGCCTTGTGCTAGCTTGTTGCGGCGTGCTCCACCCGTCCATCCAAAGTGGAAGCCATGCCTATTTTTGCGGAGGGCGAGGGAGCCCCAGTCCTACCGTGGGCGGAGCCTCCAGCCAGTGGAAACTGACGCATTGACTTGAATGGAATCTAATCAGAATGGGCGGACGGACGAAGACGCACCGCATCCATGGAATCGGGGGGTTTAAAAGCAACGGTGCAGCAGCAACAGGGAGAGACGGAAACCTTCGTTTAAAATGCAGCGTCTGCGCTCAGATGGAACAATGTGGATGCCCTCAAAAGAATTGTGGACACAGAAGATAAACTCCTACCTAAAACGGCACACACCAGAGGCCGAGAAGGGATGTTTTTATCCACCACTTTTTTCCTGTGTCTCATGGGCTGAAAAGAGAATAAAAGTCATGTTCAACCAGACTGTGTGGTTCCTGAGGACTGACTGTGGCTTGAGAAGCACTTCTTTTCCTCTCAAAAGGACTTGGAGCACGTGTGATGAGCTGAGGCGCGTAGGGTTCGGGTTTGGGTAAGGTGTGTAGGAGAGTTAGAAGTGCAGGACTTCCAAGCACAGCCCAAACTCACCATTCTGTGGAGGTTGACTCTGAAGTTCATGTTGTCGTCATGGAGAAAGGCATCAGCGTACTGGTCCTGTCACAGCCAGCAGAGGGTTAAGAAAAGCAGCCCATCGGAGGAGGCTGGAAACGCTGCAGCTCCGACCTACCTCAGCAATGCAGGTGAGGATAATCAGGCACAGTCTGGCACTGTTGAGGCGATGCTCATCTGGAGAAGCACAGTGTGTGTGTGTGTGTGTGTGTGTGTGTGTGTGTGACTAAGAGGAGGAGATGGCGCTTTCATTCCTAAGAGAACCAGGAGCTGCTTACCTTTAGTGTCCTGCATTACTATGGAGGCGTACTTGAGGAAGGTAATGAGAAGGTTGCTGGTTTGCAGGTTGGGATCCAGAGGCAGCTCTGGGTTATTCATCACTGTGGACAGGGAGGAAGATAAAGTGCTGTTAGAAAGAAACGACAGGCTAGCCTCTAAATAAAACCAATGAGACAGCACTCATCCGCTGGAGTAATCAGCCGTGTGCAAGAGTCACATTTATGCATCCCAACGGTTACCTTGGACACATGCTCCAATATTAGATAAAAAAAAAACCTTGGCAAAAAAAGAAAGATAAAAAAACAAAACAAATCGCAATAAAAAGAATTTGCTCCGAACTAAGAGCCATTCCATAACATGAGCAATGTGAGGGCTGGGAATGCTGTTAAATCAACTATGGAGGGTGCAAATTTGTGGGTGGTGCTCACAGAGGTTCCCATCGGGCTTCATCAGGGCCGATCTTCCTCTCCCAGCAGTCTGCAGGCTTCCAGAGCAGCAGAAACTCGGGCTTATTTGGAACTAACCTGCTAGCGAGCAGGTTCGCTTCACGGCGTCTGTTACCTCGGTAACTGAAAGCTGGTTCAGAGTAACTCTGAGTCAGTTACCGGGGTAACAGGCTTTCTGAAACCAAAACCCTGAGTTTCCCTTAAATCACAGCAAATCAACTTCGAGATTTCGCTAAACCCGCTTTCTGAAACGGGCCCCAGATCTGACTAGTGCACGTCTGAGTTAAGTGTTAGCACGCACACAAGTTTCATAGCGCTCGCTGCCATTGTTTGAGCCAAACACTCACTGCTGTCTGTGTAACCCTTGGATTTATGTTGGCCTTCTAGAAATAAGGAGGAAATGTCAGACACCGTCTTAATAACCAAAGCATCACGTACTGTCTAAGGAGGGCGGTGTTGTGCCCAGCAGGGTCGTAGGCGTGGTTGGGGTTGGCATCGCAGGCCCGGTTGCAAGGTCAATTTCAGGGTGGCTCTGTTGGAACAGCAAACAGGTGGAATATATTTAATGTTGGTAAGGGCTGCTCTCAATGTCCTCAGTGCTGCAGCACACGTGGAGGAGAATACGGGTTGGTGCTGGTCCAAAACGGCTCACAGGCAGATACACTGATACATTTGTGGCGTGATGCACCTGGCAACAACAGCACAGGATACTTTGTCCCAAATTCACTTTAAAGATTTCTGGAAAGCAAAGATAAAGTCAACAAAGCAGCCATAATGAGGTTGTAGGTTTTAGTCCCTCAGTCAGCAGCAGATTTCAGATCCATCCCATGTTTTCTCAATTTGAGATCAAATCCCACTTTTTTAAAAGGGAATAATCAAATTCATTGGTAACATCTGTTAACATTACTCTCCAACTTCAACAACTGGTGTTTTTAAAAGTGAGCACCACTGGAAGGTCTTTGTTCAGCTAAGACCTTAGAAAATGAGTTTGTAGGAAGCAGAGAAGTGAGGAAAGAGTCTCATTTCTAAATAGATCAATGGAGAGGGTGTGGGAACAAAGCTGAGGGTATGGGAACAAAGCTGAGGGTATGGGAACAAAGCTGAGGGTGTGGGAACAAAGCTGAGGGTGTGGGAACAAAGCTGAGGGTGTGGGAACAAAGCTGAACTTGTTTTTACCTGAGCTAATACGGTGATGAAGTTTCGGTTAAGGTGCACCGCCTCATAGAGAGCCAGCAGGATCGCTTCATTGGTCCTCCAGAGGAAACAACAAACAGTGTAAGAATCATTTCTCATCATACAAATCAGCAGGTCAACAGTCAGTCAAAAGACACAACTGGCTGACTCTCAGCCAAGGGGGAAAATCTGTTTTAAGACAGGTTTTACAGCTTAGTGAGGTGGGGGCACTAAAGCTGGGATGGGAGGTGGGGGCCACTAAAGCTGGGATGGGAGGTGGGCCTATGTTTAAAGCACGTTGCGCCTACTCGTAATTCTCCTGTTGAGAACATCTAGTTGTAGCAGGCCTGCAGGGGGGGCTAAAAGCCCTGCAGGGGGTATAAATGTTTTTGTCCGTCCGACATCCAGCCTCTTATCTGGGTCCAGGTTTAGGGAGGAGCAGCTAAAGCAGACACTCCTGACCTCTGCCCTCAGGGTTGAGGTCGCCCTCTGGCTCAGCCCTGACTTCACCCCAACGATCCACTCTACCCTCACTGATGGGTGGTGGTGATGTCAGACTAGAAGAGCTGATCTTCACTACAGCTGCTGCACACTGGGCACCAGTGAGCTGCAGGTCAGTGCTGGGTGAAGGTCAGTGCTGAAGGTCAGTGCTGGGTGACGGTCAGTGCTGAAGGTCAGTGGTGGGTGACGGTCAGTGGTGGGTGACGGTCAGTGGTGGGTGACGGTCAGTGGTGGGTGACGGTCAACCAGGACGAAACCCTCACTGGTGCTCCTGAACCTCTAACAGCTGGACTCTCCCCTCCAGGACGTGGGGCAGATATTCCCAGGGAGACTGAGGAGTGGGATCCCCTGTAGTTGGAACACACCTTCTGGTAGCCTTTCTTGAAGGTGGAGACCACCCACCCCCCCTCTGCGAGTGCTGGTCCAGATGTCCACACTGACCATGGACATGTCTACAGAAGATGAGAGCACTCAGGGCAGATCTCTGGGGCCCTGCTGGGGTGGAGCTGACTCAGCAACCTCCACTCTTGAGGTGAGGCACCTGTTTCCTCCTAACCCTAACCCTTTGAGGAGAAGAAGCCAGCGAAGGGAGGCCAGCATGTGGGTGAAGATGCATAATGCTGCTTCCTGTTAGATGGCAAGCTGCACCAACACTGAGGGGCTAAGCAGAGCACTCACTGGACAGACAGCTTCTCATCAGCATCTGCTATGAACATGTTGCCAACCTGTGGGCAGAAGAAGCATCAGCTCAGGACTGGACCACAGACGGAGGTCCAGGAGGACTAAACACGCCCTCCAGAAAATGAGTGCTCCTACCGCCACGACTGTATCAAACATGAACGTCCTACCATACTAGAAAGGGTGGAGAAGAAGCCGCCCTGGTTCTCTTCCTCTTTGTCTTTGTATTGTCTACAATGAAAACAGTTGAAGGACAGAGACAGACAGGACGGTCAGACAGAAGCAGATGCTCACTGATTATTCTCATTTCTTCTCATCTGGCATCATCATCACACCAGTCAGAAACAATCAGGCAGAGAGATAAATGAACTGTGTGTGTGTGTGTGTGTGTGTGTGTGTGTGTGTGTGTGTGTGTGTGTGTGTGTGTGTGTGTGCAGATGCTTCCTTCACTGACAGATCAGAATAAACACTGCCACCTCCAGAGACACAAAGGGAAGCTGTGGAGGCAGAAGCAGCTCGTCTGAAGCAGGAGACCAGACGCAGAGGTTTGAGACGCTGACCCCAGCACAACCAGTCTGACACCCCAGCTTGGAGCTCACCTGTTATACTCCGTCAGGGCTTGATGGACAACCATTCCCATTCCCTGTGGGCAAAGTCAGAGTCCAGTGGTTCATGTAGAAACAGAGCAGGATGACACGTGAAAGGCCTCAGCATACTTACGTCCAGCGTGGGCTCATCATCCACGATGGAGAGCTTCACAATGTATGGATTCACCGACTAGGAGAAAGGATTGAACTGGTCAATTCAAGTCACCAAGTCAGACGCCTGAGGCTTATTTAGGTTTATTTACATCACTGCTTCATGAAGGACACGGTCAAAGTTTCTGAGGATGTGGAGATGAAATGATCTCCAGAAGGCACCAAGCTACAGACACACCCCTCTAAGCTCCACGCTATTTCATTTCTTCATTTTCATCTTTTACGTTTGTACGTATTTAGGCCCGCAGCGTCACATGGGCGAGCCATAGGACTCGGTGGAGCCCCCTGTGTTCACAGCTTGTAAAGGCAGCCCAGAGTTCCTTCGCTCTTCCTTCAAAAGCTGCAGTTCTGTCTTTCACACTCTGCTCTTCTGAGATCTCTTCACAGATTCTGAATGCTGTTGAGGGCCGGAGACTGTGAGGACCATTAAAGAACCTTTAGGTGGCCAGAGAGATCTCCTTGAACCTCATGGCTCCACGGGACCCGTCTCCAAAACCCATCAGGCTTGTCTAGATGTTCTTTAATGATGTTCTTCTGATGCTGAATTTGCTTTGGATGACTCCTCTGACAAGCCCTGATCCTGTTAACTGATGTTTGATCCTCACCTTGTGAAGTGGGGACCTGGAATCACTGCTATTAGATTAATACCATAACATTGTTACAAAGTTTGGGAAAGGTTTTTCACATGTAACGGATTTGACCTTTTGGACATCATCACAACAGAAATATACCTTTGCTTATCACTGTAGAAAGTAATTCCAAAATATAAACACTTTAATACACAGTAAGTTAGCTTCAATAACCCAGTTTTGTAAAAGCCTTCTTACTCTGTATTTTTAGGTGCATGTAGCTGTGAGCTCTTGCATTCTGTTTGAGTTTACATCTAAGACCTCCTACTTTCTAGCTTTCCCTACTCCCACACAGTCTCAGTGATCCTTCTGGGAAATAACTGGCCTGACAAATGATCAGTCAGAGAGCGCCATTCCTAATCCTAATCCTTAGAACAAGCCTAATTCCAGAGAATCCCAGACACACACCTCATATTTTCGGTAGTTGACCAACAAGGCCAGAAGGACAACTGCATCGTAGCCATGCTGCCCTCTGCTGGACACGTCTGACAGAATCTGAGGAAAATGGAGAGAACGGAGGGAAATATAACAACGCTAATAGCACCAGTTACGACTAAATACAGGAATCTTCATTTCACTTGCCTGAAGAATGGCTTCAAATATGCTGTTGATCATCACATATTCCAGAATAGTGTTCTGACTAATATTGTCTGTTACCTGTAACGTTATCACACAACATTTGGTGATTTAATGACAAAAATAAAAATATCAGCAAATGTTCTTTGTCATCCAAGTTGGATCAGTCCTCTCTCAACTTGAAATAGGTCAGCGGGATTTCCTTGACTTTTAATCTGCTTTTTGACGGTGTATAACATGAGTTTAACATGAACCAATGAATCCCTGCCATTATCCCTAACCAGGACACTGAGGACCTAGGGACCTGGGGGCCTGGGAACCTGAGGACACTGATGACCTGAGGACACTAATGACTTGATGACCTGGGGACACTGAGGACATGAGGACCTGGGGACCTGAGGACTTGATGACCTGGGCCTTCGGAGCAAGCAGCTGTTTCAGTTCAGGCTGCTCCTGAGAGATGCAATGATGTCATTTCCTCCGAGCTCTAAAACTCAGAAAGTCTCTCTCAATCTTAAATCTGTGCGTGTCAAAGACCCTGTCCATCATTTACTGGTATGTGAGCAGGACCAGATGGGTGTTGACTTTGGTCCCAGTGTGGACAAACATCTGGCTGTGCAGATGTGGCCTGGATGGCTGAGGACGAGCCAGCAGCTGAAAGCCCTGCCAGGATCAGAGTGGAAGCTCTGAACAAGTGTTCCTGTGGTCTGGCTGAGAGTGGATCTGCTAACAGGAGCACGTGGCTGACCCATGGTTACCTGGTCAGGGAGAGGAAACGCTGTGGGCGTGACAAGGTGAAACACCTCTGGCTGTAACTCCAACAAAGCATGAACATTCACACGTGTGGAGCACAGAATTCTAGAGTAGTCTGGACTGCTCAGGTGCTCCAGGGCAGTATCACCAGGGACTAGCATCATCCTGAAGCTTTGCTTCCTTTACACCACAAGCATGTCCAGCTGATCGGTTTCAAGCTGAAGAGGAACACCAGGACTGATGGACATGACCCTGGATGATCTGGATGACCCAGATGATCTGGATGACCCTGGATGACCCTGGATGATCTGGATGACCCTAGATGACCCTGGATGATCTGGATGATCCTAGATGACCCAGATGATCTGGATGACCCTGGATGGCCCTGGATGGCCCTGGATGGCCCTGGATGACCCTGGATGACCCTGGATGAGCCTGGATGACCCTAGATGACCCTGGATGATCTGGATGATCCTAGATGATCTGGATGACCCTGGATGATCTGGATGACCCTAGATGACCCTGGATGACCCTGGATGATCTGGATGATCCTAGATGATCTGGATGACCCTGGATGACCCTGGATGGCCCTGGATGGCCCTGGATGGCCCTGGATGGCCCTGGATGACCCTGGATGAGCCTGGATGAGCCTGGATGAGCCTGAATGATCAGGTGCATCCAGAGGAGCTGACACAGAAAGGTGAAAAGCTAAAGTGAGGCCAGACTGCTGGCAGTCCAGAGGTTCAGTCTCACCGTCACCAGACACAGCAGCAGCTTGAGGCACAGGCTCTTGAGGCTCTCTGAGGCGTCTCCACACAGAAGACTGTCCAGTCTCTCCATCAGGTCCTGACCACAGAGGAAACACACAGCCATGACAGCAGGAAGGCGGAGCAAACAGCTGCCACACCTCTCCACACCTTCATCCTTTGCTCAGCTTTGTCAAAGCCCATCAGCATGTTGATGATGTCAAACCCGGAAGCAGACTTGTTCTTCTGGTGAACCCCCCGAAAGAGCGCACAGAGCGTCTGAGAGCAGAAGCAGAGAAAGAAACAAGGCTGCTACGTTACTACGACAACAGAGAACTGCCTCATTTCACACATTTACATGAGCTGCTGCTCAGGGACCTGTTCCAAAGGGTCCTGGAGCTGCTGCCTGAGGGGACAGGCTCAACGAGAGTGTGAGTGTGTGTGTGTGTGTGTGTGTGTGTGTGTGTGTGTGGGCGGTGGCTGGAGTCAGCCGTCATCAAGATGGCAAGAGGGTGAGCTGCTGCAGAGCCGCTGCTGTGAACCTGCCTGGGGAAGCCGGCCCTGGGGGAGCCGGCCCTGGGGGTCTGACACCCTGTTGGTCAGCCAGCGGAGGAGCCAGCTCAGCCCCACGCTGAGACTTTGTGCACAGGGTCTGTGGGCTGGTAGTAATGGAGGTGAAGCCCAGATGTGTGCTGGGATCCTCGAAGCTAGAACCTGTGAGGGTATCTGGGAGGGAGAGAGGGAGGGGTCCACTGTCCATCCCTGCTGCTGCAGTTTAGGATGTATTACACATACTCTGAGGGACACTGGTGCTAAAACGGCCGTGGACCTTCTGGTGCCTGCAGCCACTTTCTCCTCACTGCTCTGAGTACCAACGCCTCCCCCCCGCCCTGATCACCCACGCCCGTGCTCGTCTTCAGCGGGACATACCTGCAGAGCATTGACCACTTTAATCTGGTGCTCTTCCCCCATCGCCTGCACACAGTGGTGGAACAGGCAGTTTATGTTGTCCTGGATCTGCTGAACCTCCTCTCCATCTAAGCACTCCAATTTGGATTCCAGGTACTCTAAATTAACCTGAAATATGATCAACAAATACTTGTTATACAGAGGAAGGAAAATTAGGAATGCAAAATGGGAGATTTACATAAAATACTTCATCATGAGTCAACTGGGCTGAACCCAGGACTCAAACAGAACCATCTTCACCCACCTTCATGAGAAACAACTCATCCCAAAAGCGTGGACTGTTTTTAGCTGGGTCTTCCTTCTAAAGCCAAGCAAACACACAGGTGCTGTAAATTTTAATTTCTCACTAGAAAAACATCTGCCCTTTTGATACTCACTGAAAAAATGTCATCATACATGAGCACAACCTTCTCCTTCAAGGGCTTCTTAGAGGATGATGTCCTCCTCAGCAAACCAGCTTTTTTCTCCACCTGAGACATGACTGTGGTCTGAGGAGACACAGTGGACACACAACTAACCTTTGACTTGGACCATGCTGGACATAGTAAACAGTGGCGCTGATGTTGGATTTGCAGCATGAATGAACTTTCTGACGGCTGAAGAGGAGCAAACTCGGACTGTCCAGCCGTGAGATGGGCACAATACCAAGACGTTTTAAACGGCTTCTATAGAATACTGGTATTGGAAGAGCTAAAGCGTCGGTAGGTTAACATTAACAACAGAAGGTGAACGAGCAGAGAAATCCTGAGCAAACCTCACTGAAGTTGGGCTGGACAGTAAATAATGTAAACACGGCTACTTAACTAAGCTCACATACTTTCATGTCTAACTTACTGAACAACTAATTCATCAACATTATAAAGGAGGTAGAAAAATTACATTTCCGATTAGATTATTAACAAGAACGGTTAAGATTCAATATCGATCTAAGCTAATGCTAATGCTAAGTACCAAGCTAAGGCAAGAATTGCTAGACATACAAGATTTGGAACACACTTAGCGCAAGCTTTAAAAACCCGACACTCCTTTATGTTTTAGGAATGTTTGTGAAATTTAGCTCGAAATCTGGTTTATTCTTACCTCAATCCAAGTATTAATATCTAAATGTTATCTCCATGAATCCAGTAAGCTTCATGGACCTTCTGTTACTAGCGTCTGTTAGCATAGCAGTGGCTTCCGGGTCCTAGCGTCCTCCAATTTAAGCCTAGTACACACGGCACGATTTTTGGCGTCTTAGACTCGCGACTCGCCCTCACCCAAAATCGGGGTGAGTTACTAATCCTCTTGGCGACTGAGTTAAGAACCTCGAAGACTCGAGTAATGAGCTTGACGACGCCCTGCGCGGAGTCTCAGACGCAAAACTGGATATCAAAGTTAGTTAGTAGTTATAATGAAGGTGTGCTAGTCCGTGTTTTTCGAACTAGTAGTCCCCCCAGAGTCGAATCAGTCAAAAAATGCGTCATAAATAAGAAAAATAAATTGCACTAGACTATAAGGCCTTGTACACACGGCACGGTTTTTTTCGAGTCGGCGGCGCGCCCGGGTGTTCACTCCGCGCAACTCGAGAGGGTCGGCGGGAGCATTGGGTGTCCACACTACAAGACTCGTCTGAGACGGGAGTGTCCACACAGCGCGATTCTCTCCGTCACAGGAGGCGTGACCGACAAGGACTGACACGGAAGTAGGCCGCAGCGTTATTGTTGTAATGAAAGGTCGGTTGTTGGTCCTGGATTTTGTAATAATACATTTCTCCCACAAAATGCCACTTATAAACAACTATGTACAATTTACAAAGAAACATGAGAAAACGACACAACTTCAAATGGTTTCAAGATCGGGATCACAACTACGCAGCTTTTGCAGATAACTTTTGTTCTGTTTATATTGCGGCGGTAGTAGCGTGCAGATTGGTGCAAAAAGTCGGCGTGGTTGGTGCGGACAGTGGTTGAGTCAGAGTCTCCTGTGTCCACTGAACTCGCAAAACCATTTTTTTAATCTCCCGATGTGTTTTGTTTCTCTGCTCTGCTGCAGCCTCTACTGCTCCTTTTCACTTCCTTGTTTTGCGGCCACGCCCACGTCTGTTCTCATTGGCTGTAGCTCTTTCTACGTCACCACGAGCAGCCTGGATATCTAGCAGGTTTGATACCCAGTTTTACCTCTGAGATTCGGCGCGGGCGTTGTCAGGCTCATTAGTCGAGTCTTCGGGGTTCTTAACTCAGTCACCAAGAGGATTAGTGCCTCACACTGATTTTGGGTGAGGGCGAGTCGTTTAAGACACCGAAAATCTTGCCGTGTGTAGTAGGCATAAGTGGCGTTTTGTGGGGGAAATGTATTTACAAAATCCAGGACCAACAAGTCATTGGTAAGGGCAAATGACAACAATGATGTGATGAGGCCACGTACTTCCTGTATCAGTGCTGTTTGGGTTAGTTAAGGTTAGGGTGCCGTGTATACTTGGCCTAACATAACATAGTAGGTTGCGTTATGATCAAAGAACCTTGGCCTATGGTCTTTGGAAGATCAAACTTCCTCCAGAATCCAGGACATCACCCAAGTCTAATCTGCCAGATGGTCCATGATCAACATTTCCTTTCATTAAAATCCATTCAGAACCTTTCCAGTTATTTTGCTGACAGACAGACACCGCTGTGAGTATCCCCTTTATCAAGTGGTGAAAAAAGCTTCGTCGTCAGCTTCCGGTAACAAATTCAGCAAATACACATTGCTCAAAGTGAAAATGTATCTTTTTATTGGTACCATACATTAATTATCAAGGGCAGAATCTAACCAAATAAAAAATATATCAAACAATGATTTTCCTACAAGGATCGGAGAAGGTACAAGTCACCGTTCAAACGCAACCACAAGTGTTTGGAATCGAGAACAAGGAAATGTACAAACAATAAAGATTTGATTTGGATTTGACTGTACAGACTCTGCGGTGCTACCAAACCTGCTGACTGAGCTTATGTTGAGCTGGCTTCAGAAGATGTTCCGGATGGTCTGTGTCATGAGACAGAATCTACAAAGCTAAAGAAAGTCGGCTTTTATCAGGCGACAAAGTCCGTTAAACTCCGGAGCACATTCGTTTGAATGAATGGGACTAATGTGAAGCAAGAACTCCATTCCTGTAGACGACAAAACCCAGTCCAAAATAAATAGAAAGAAATCAAAGGGTAAAATCATTACTTCATGGTGATATTGTAGCCCCGACGGTTTCCTTATTTAATTTACACAATTTTAAAAAAAAGAGGGAGGAAGACGGGGCAGCAGGGGAAGGGGAAGGGCTCGTGAGTGTTCCTTTTTTCTCTTTACATTAGATCAGGATGGCTTCAGGTAAATCTAAGTAAGAATACATTTTATTACAGCCAGACAGAACTTTGCTACTACTTTAAATATACAAGCACAAATACACAAAAACATATCTCCAAAAAGGAACCAAAAGACAAAATAAAAACATCCACACTAAATTATTTATCTTTTTATAAACATAAAAGATTAAAATACTTTAGGGGGGATAAAAATCCTGCGTTGCTTCCTTGGTCTGTAGCTTTTTAGTATTGATAGAAAATAAAAAATTATCAATTGAAATGAACGTGTTTAATACAAATAAAAAGAAACATTCTAGGGAAATATATATTGTATAAAAACTCTTAAGCTGTATGTGTGTGTTGTAAATGCTCTCTGTTTAAACGACTGCATCTTTTGTAGTCCAATCAGAAAAGGCTCGTGCATTATTATATTCAAATCCTTCAAATATCTGAGTGTGTGTGTGTGTGTTTGTGTGTGTGTGTGTGAGAACCTCAATAGCTCATCTGTAATGACTCTAAACTGGACCTGTCGGCTTCATCAGAAGCCTCAGCTACGCTGGGCCGCCTCTCTTCTGTCCTCACACGTAAAGTACAGACCACAGCTCTGGTAGAGACGCGTCCCCCTCCCCCGTCCCCCACGAGCTGAGCCAACACCAGACCTCCAGCCACATTCAGAACCTTCCTACGGATGAGCCTCCTCCCCAGGGACAGAGCTCTGCTGGGCTAGCTAATGCCTACACTTCAGACTGGGTGTTGGTGGGAGATGGGGGACTCTAACACGCTGCAGTGATGATACCTTGTCCAACTTTAGCCGGCTCAGCGACAGATGGGGGACGCTAACACGCTGCAGTGATGATACCTTGTCCAACTTTAGCCGGCTCAGTGACGGAAGCTTCTGTCTGGGTTCTACAGTGGTGGACGGCTGCTGGACTGGTGGTGCTGAAGGGGCTTTTGGGAGGGCGCTGAGGAACTGAAGAGAGGGGTCTGCGTTGAGGCTGCGAGGAGGATGGGGGCTCTACTGCGATGCCTGCGAGGTGGGGTTGTCACTCTTGCTCTCCTGGCTGGAAGGGGCCTTGTTGTTCCAGGGGGAGTTGGAGCCCAGCGCTGGAGAGTTGTTGAAGCTGTCCTCGTCATCAATCCCGTTGGCCGCGTCGAACTGCGTGTTCTCCAGTCGTGTGATCAGGCGCTCGTCTTCATCGCCAAACTCCCCTCCCATCAGCGTGGGCTCTCCCACCACCATCACATCCTGAAGATGGATGAAAAAGCATTTCAGCGTTAGGAATGACCCTGAGAGCTTAAAGCTTCTGTTTTCTTTGGAGCATGTCTTGTAGGCAGATGAAGATAGAAGGAGATTAGCTCTAGTGAAGCATTTCTTGTTATTACTTTGTTCAATAAGCCTGGAATTAAATCAAGCGTGTTGTGCGTCCCTGTTTCATTTGACCTGACGGTAGCAGGGCTGATAACTGTGCAGTGTCGGAGCGTGAATGCTAGGTGGCAGTGTGGGACTCACTGGAACTTGGCTGGACAAAGGGAAGCTGCCAGGGCTCTTCTTCTTGTTGTTGTTGTTGTTGTTGGTTCCTCCCCCTCCGCTGATGGTGCTGCCTCCTGACATTTTGCGCTTCCGCCGTTTGTTTGGGGCTTGTCTCGATGGTTCGGCTGCAGACAGAAAGGCTTGGGACTTCCAGATACATTGGCCATGTGACAGGGCAACGCCGGTTTTGCACCATTTCCTACCTGGAGGTGCCACCATCCTCTGCCACTTTTGGAAGAGGCAGGTCTTGAGGCAGTCTCTCGGACTAAGGTTGTAGGTCTTGTGTCGAGACATCAGTTCCTGCATTGGCTCCAAAATCACACACAGCTGGTGGGAGAAGCAGAGAGCAGCGTTACAGGATGCAGATGGTGGGACTCTGGTGGAGGCCAGAGCAAACACGGTCCAAGCCCTCCTGGCTCTGCCTGAACTTTATCAAGACCCAATTTTAGAAGGGTCTGCAGTGACGGGGTGGGAGTGGTCAGGCGTGGAGGCTGCACTCACTCGGAGGTAGTTGAGGGTGGAGTTTGACAGGCCACATCTCGTTATGTTTTTAGACAGCTGGTCCAGCATCTGTGGGTCCTGGGCCTGAGACATCAACAAGGAAGAGACAACAGCGCTGACAAACACAGCAGAGGAGTACAGGCAGCCTCACACACTGGGGTGTGTGCACTCACATGCATGGCTATGATACTGCGAGGGATGAGTTCACGGTGCTGTCTGATGCTGAAGTGCCAGGTCTTTATCCTCATCATGTCGTCAAACATGAACTCCAGGTATAAGCGTCCTTCTACACACACCTAGAGCAAAAGACAGAGGTCAGTACTGGCCTGTTCCACTGCTACCTACCGGGCTGACTGGACTCGGGGCGGTACGAGACTGGCTTTTCCACTAAAGGGACGAGGAACTGAAAACAGAACCTACTCAGCAAGAATTCCAGCGTTGTCTGTGTAGTTTCTTACTCATCCAGGTCATAGTTATCCAAAGTTAGATCTCTCTGTGGTCAGGCTTCTTCAAGAAGGAGAGAAGGCGAAACGTCTTCAAGGAAACCTTAGTCAAGTTGCGCACAGAGAGATCTAACTTTGGAATTCCAGTGTTCCCGGTAGGAACTATTGTGTTCATGACGGTCTGTTAAGGCTCGGATCGGCCAGAGGACTGAGCTCGCTGACAAAGTGCTGATGATTTCTACCCTAACCCTAACCCCAACCATATCCCTAACCCTAACCCTAACCCCAACCACAACCATATATCCCTAATCCCAACCATATCCCTAACCCCAACCATATCCCTAACCCCAACCATATCCCTAACCCCAACCACAACCATATATCCCTAACCCCAACCATATCCCTAACCCCAACCCTAACAAACTTTGTCCCTGGTACTAGTTGGTAAATTGTGTTAGTGATCGATTTCTTGTTCTTTCTTTGTGGGGGGGGGTAGGTTGTTATTCGATTCACTGTATATACGCCTGCATAATTAAACGCTGGTCCACCCCGGCGCCGCCAGAAGACTGAAGAAAGAAGCACACACCTGTGTGAACATGGGTTTTCCATTCTGGGTGACCATCGTGCACTGATCGCAGTCCAGAGAGACAAAGTTGTTGTGGAAAGACTCCTTAGGATGCTTGAGTACGTAGTAGAGCTCAGTAGCTCCACCCTCAAATATACTCCTGAAGTACCTCGGAATCAACGTCCGGCCGATCGCTACAGAGAAAAAAAGACAATAAGGCACCAAGATGTCTGATTAACTGTTGTCTGATACCAGGGAGATCACAGCAGCCATGCTGTAAATATGATCATTTCCTGCTTCTGCAGGATAAGATGACACGGACCAACGACGAAGTTCTAGATACACCCCCAATACTCAGCAAGTTCTAGATACACCCCCAATACTCAGCAAATTCTAGATACACCCCCAATACTCAGCAAATTCTAGATACACCCCCAATACTCAGAAGGTTCTAGATACACCCCCAATAGACAACAAGTTCTAGATACACTTGGGATGTGTCATCACACAAGTATTTGAAACATAGGGTTAGGGTTCAACGGCAGAAAAGTGCCATGAATCCATCACTGTCCTCCTGCCGAGCGAGGACGTCCACGCTGCGTTAGTGTTTTAGCGAGGACGTCCACGCTGCGTTAGTGTTTTAGTGAGGACGTCCACGCTGCGTTACTGTTTTAGCGAGGACGTCCATGCTGCGTTACTGTTTTAACGGTAGCACCAGTAGCTGCTACTGCGACTGGCCCGTACTCTTAATGCAGCTTCGCCGCAGTGACGACCTTTCAGGTGAGCTGTAAGATCTGGTGTGTAAGAACATGTTGCGCCGTTAGCGCGCTCATTATCAGTCAGGCAGAGATGTTGGCAGGCTCGGGGCCTAGATGACGCTAGCAGTGTGGCGTGGTCTGTTTGGAGCTGCTCGGCCTGCAGTTTCTGTTTTCATTCATTTCTCAGATACATTTCTACATTATGCTCACATATTTATCAGATCCAGTTTATTAATTAATAGGGTGGATACATTTAGTGTCGAAGCTTTGACCTGATTGGTTGTTTTTAATCAGCCTGATGAAGATCTTTATGGAAGAAAAGCCTCTGCTTACTGTAGCGTTTGGGTCCATCCTCCAGACAAAAAGTGATGGTCAACATGGCATCATCCTCAAAGAATTCTGTAGTAAATGCATCCCACCACAGGTTATCACACTCCTGCAGGGTGGAAACAGCACAGACAGTCAGTAAAGACAGGCAGCCAACTGAGCCGGGCTCCAGGAAGGGTGTGTCACAAACCTCCGTCCAGTTCTGTAGCCGTTTGTTGAGTTCAAATATTCTGTAATCTGTCTGGTTGCCATATGGTGTGTGTCTTCTGCTTCAGCATGGACCAGAGGAGACAGGAGCCGGAGACCAGAGGAGACAGGAGCCGGAGACCAGAGGAGACAGGAGCCGGAGACCAGAGGAGACAGGAGAGCCAGACCAGACCAGGGGAGACACGAGCCGGAGACCAGAGGAGACAGGAGCAGTAGACCAGAGGAAACAGGAGATCCAGACCAGACCAGGGGAGACAGGAGCCGGAGACCAGAGGAGACAGGAGACAGAGACCAGAGGAGACATGAGACCCAGACCAGAGGAAACAGGAGATCCAGACCAGACCAGGGGAGACAGGAGACGGAGACCAGAGGAAACAGGAGATCCAGACCAGAGGAGACAGGAGATCCAGACCAGAGGAGACAGGAGACCCAGACCAGAGGAGACCAGAGGAGACAGGAGATGGAGACCAGAGGAGACAGGAGATGGAGACCAGAGGAGACAGGAGATGGAGACCAGAGGAGACAGGAGATGGAGACCAGAGGAGACAGGAGATCCAGACCAGAGGAGACAGGAGACCCAGACCAGAGGAGACAGGAGACCCAGACCAGAGGAGACCAGAGGAGACAGGAGATGGAGACCAGAGGAGACAGGTGACCCAGACCAGACCAGACCAGACCAGAGGAAACAGAAGCCGGAGACCAGAGGAGACAGGAGACCCAGACCAGACCAGAGGAAACAGGAGACCCAGACCAGAGGAGACAGGAGACCCAGACCAGAGGAAACAGGAGACCCAGACCAGACCAGAGGAGACAGGAGACCCAGATCACCCAGAATGAGCAGAGAAAATGAGAAACGAGTCAGCTTCAGCTTTTCATGCCAGTAAAGTTGGGTATTTGGTCAGAGGTGGAGCTGAGCAGCAGCCTTACCCTATTCCTGGCTCCAGGTATGTGGGAGGGTACATCGGGGTGGGACTGGAGAGACAGGACACAGACAAGTCAGACACATGAGGACAGAGACATGCAGTCCTCCAGCAGCTAGCCCATCTCTACCACTGAGCACACATCTTCTCAGTGAAGCTGCAGCCTTTTTGCCTTTTTCTAGATGATAGAAACTGGGCGACTGGCTGGGAGGACTGTCTCTGCATACACACACTCACACACCCCTGAGAACCAGCCTGAGCAGAAGGGACTAAAGAGAGGTGGAACTCACCCCACGTCTCTGTCCAGCATGCTGCCGGGGTGAAAGGGGGCGAAAGTGCTACCGTTGGGGGGCTCCTTGGGGGAGTACAGCTTGAACGACTTGGAGGAACAGCCTGGAAAAGGTGGGAGAAATGCGTTAACACAACTCCTGCGAGTCCAGCATGACATGTTTAAAAATATGATTGAGCGAAGTGGCCCCTTCAGGGCCAACAGGAAGGTCCCACCCTTCAGTGGTCTGCTTTTATTCAAAAGGAAGGGTGGAGGAGACAGACGGACCAATCTGGCCCAGTTTCAGCTGGCTGCTTCTGCACAGCTCATCCAGAGGGCAGCAAACACACAACAGGAGGGGCCCCACCAGAGCCCTTCCCAGTCACACCAGTACGACACACACAGCTCTACTGGACCAGGTGTGGCGGCACCTCGGTACCGTGGCCAGCTGGCCTCTGCGTGGTCAACGTGTCTGAGCGAGTCCAAGTCAGACACGAGCGTGGTTGCATTCTTTACTGGGACCTGTGGAGAGGCACTGGTGGGACTGACATTTCCAGTCCAACAAGCAGACAAAGCACACACACACTCACACACACCCTTCTGGATGAAACGTTAAACAGACAGAAGACACGAGCAGCGATGGTAAAAAGCCCAGAGTCAGTTTAAATCCCACTCAAGGCAACAAGGCTGTGGCTGTGCTGGCTGCTGCTCCGCCTGGCTGCTCCGCCTGGTTGCTCACATAAGCATCCAGCCACACACAGACACCTTGGTCCAAGTGAAGCGCATCGCGACTCTAAAGTGTGTTTGCTGCTAAGCTAGGGGCAGGAAAGCAAACAGCAGTGATAAATAAGGGATCAATGCTTGTGTGGCCATTAGCTGCTGAGAGCTCCATTAGCTGGCCTCTCCTGCCGTTAGTGCTTAATGACAGCCAGTCACAATCACATCAGCTGGCCTCCACTTCCTCTACTGGGAATCAGCTTCAATCAACATCCATGTGTGCTGGTACAGCTCCCAGGCCAAGCAAAGCCTCCTCTTCACCACTCCAGCCACCCTGGAGATCTCAGGCAGCTTTGGGATTGATGGCTCTGACCAGCAGCTCAGGACACTGGAGAAGCCAGGACATCACCGCCATCCTCCAGAAGACTACTGGAGAAGCCAGGACATCACCGCCATCCTCCAGAAGACCAGACCAGTGGAGAAGCCAGGACATCACTGCCATCCTCCAGAAGACCACTGGAGAACCCAGGACATCACCACCATCCTTCAGAAGATGACCAGGGCTCAGCACCAGCAGACAGCACAGGCACACCAGTCATCTGCCTCCGTATGCTTCCAACTGCTTGAGTTGCCGCCTGTCACCAGTCAGACCACACACGCCCTCAAAGGACCATGGAAGGTCCTTGTTGCTTCAGCAACTTCTGCTGCATCACTTCTCCAGTCCAGAGAACTTCTCACCACATTTTTACCTCCCTGCCTTTTCATTCCACATGCATTCAGCCTAGAATAGATCGTTTGAAAATACCACTAACAAAACTTTTTCTCTCTATCCTGATTTACTCTCATACACCATGAACAGACATAACATGGTACATACTATGTTCACGGTATATGTGTTGTATGTACACATAAACAGACATATTTGTTGTATGTGGGTTTTGACACTACGTACAAAATATTTACACAGACAGGGACTTTCTTTGATTTAAATGGGATTTTAGAAATTAAAAGGCCATTTTATCCGACTTTAATTCTTGAAACAACTCATGGTTGTTTGGGTTCCTGCCCGGTGGTTGTTCTATGGGAACGGGAACGTCACAAAAACAAGGTTGTTTTTTTTATTTTTTTTTAACCGAACTTCTCGGAAAAAATAACATGGGTTCCTCTCTTGAATGGCATTTTAAATGACTATTCAAACATTTCCGTAGATCACGGCTCGCGCAGCCAACGACTGGTCCGCTTACAAAGGCAATTAGAATAGCAAGAGGCGCAGGATGCTAACCCTTAGCCGTTAGCTAGGCTACAATGTGAAACACAGGCGATTAAAGACTTCATTGTGCCATCTATTCGGTCTGAGCAGCAACGCGGTTTTATATGTAGAGTACACCGAAAATGGAACTTACAAATGGTTAACCGCAAAGTCCGTGCCCGTGTACGTTACCATGTAGGCCTATGGGTCAAGCTAACAAGACAGAAGATGGCTAATAACCAGATCGCTGGTGTTAGCTGCAGTGCTAACGCCTTAGCTTCAAGAGCGCTTTCAACAAAAAATTACCGAAAAAAGATGCTACATTGAAGAGGACGGCACCTTAGAATACATTATTCACACCGTGACACATCGGCATCGACATTTAAATGTTTGCTATTTGAGAAAACGACCCTTTACCTGCAAAGAAGTCCAATCAGAAAATTGATGTTTACAGATCCGTGATGATAACCCGTGTGTACGCTCCGTGCGTAAAGACGGATAGGCCCGCTGGACGCAACGTACCAACACAATACGCCCCCTGAAGAGGATCTATGAAAAAAATTCTCTAACCGCAACACTGGGAACAAATACGGCCTAGATTGCGGGCGTCAGTCGCTTGTGCTGTGTCCCGCATGAGGCCTTGTCAGTGGGCTGAAGCCTGCTGTGGGTTTACATACGGACCCAGATGAGCCCTTTGTTCACAGGAGGACATGAACAATAGCTTTAGGCCCTCCTCCTCCTCTCCCTCCGCAACGCATTTGCTCCTCTTTCCTCTGCCCAGCACCGCCAGCCGCCCTCTTCCTCTTCCTCCCCCCCTCCTCCTCCTGCTCCCTCTAATGCACAAGTGCACACGGTTGTCTGCTAAGCATTTTTGTCTTCCTTCCTCCTCCCATCGCATCTTTGGCAGTAACTGACACAGATGAGAATTGGCCTAATCCAGACTGGAATACAGATCATGCTGAACACAAAGTGCTTTTCATGTTTACCTAATTAGTCCACATCAGGACCCCTGTGGCCCCAGCAGCACACATGGACCCGGACTACCCTCGATCAGCATTTCACCTCCTGGAAGCACATTACAAAAGAAACTCTGGGCTAAGGTCTCGCTCATGAGTCCTTATTTAAGCATTTGTTTCACACGCATCTGCTAAGGTTTCTATGTGGAACTGTTGCCTTGTTTGACCTTAGTCCTGTCTCCGCTTGGGAAAATCAAAGAAGACAAGGTTAACCAGGCTGGTGGGCCACATCCTGAAGACAAGGAAGTGTAACATGTTCCATGGAGACAGGATCAGCAGCCAGGCCTAAGCCCAAGCCCAACCCTAACCCTGACCCTGACCTAACCCCAACCCCAACCCCAACCCCAACCCCAACCCTATCCCTGACCCAACCCTGACAACCCTAACCCCAACCCCAACCCCAACCCTGACAACCCTAACCCCAACCCTGACAACCCTAACCCCAACCCCAAACATGACCCAACCCCAACCCTGACCCAACCCAAACTTTGACCCTGACCTTAACCCTAACCCCAACCCCAACCCTGACCCTGACCCAACCCTAAGACACACAGAAACTGGTTTCTGTGTGCTGGTTTGGCCATGAGAGTTGGTCAGACTTGTCCTGAAGGGAGCTGGCAGTGTGTGTGTGTGTGTGTGAGTGTGTGTGTTGGGGGGGCTGAGAATATCTGCTTGTGGGTGACTTATGTGAATTTGCCTATCTTACGTTCACTGGCCCCTGTAACCATGGCAACACAAACAGTCAATGATGGGAAGCAAAGATTCATCCATGAAAATGGACACATGAGGGTTAATCCTGAGTCTCCAAAGCTCACACACTGAATTGGTTGGTACCTGCTGGGGTTAATCCCTGCTCTTCCTGTGTGTGTGTGTGTGTGTGTGTGTGTGTGCGTGCGTGTGTGTGTGGAGAAAAGGTGGGGGTGGGAGGTGTGTCAGGATAAGGCTTGAAGGGTTTACAGGCTCTTTCACTCAGGCAGAGGACAGGCCTTATCAACCAGCACCAACCTCCCTCGGTCTGTCTGTCTCTGTCCCTGTGTGTCCACGTGCTCTGTGCTTCCAGCTGCTGTGTGTAACTGAATTCCTGAAGTTCATGATGGGATGTTCTAACTAAACTGGACACACAGAAAGGGAAAAATGATGCAATGCAGTCAGACTGGTACTATTTTACTGAACTAAGCGGATGGTTACGGCCAGTTTGATGCGTTTAAACGCCTCACCAAACCAGCTGGGACAGAAAGCACCCAGGAAGGACTCTCACCTCCGTCAGCATCCAGCTGTCCTGGGTCCACCTTGTCCCCATAAATGCACCTCTAGAGCTCCATGCTGGTCCAACCCAGACGGGCCCCTCCCTCCTTGATATCTCCTCTGTACAGGCTGTCAGGCTCAGGGGCACGAGGAGGAGGGTGTGTGTGTGCGTGTGTTTGTGTGTGTGTGTGCGTGTGTTTGTGTGTGCGTGTGTTTGTGTGTGTGTGTGCGTGTGTTTGTGTGTGTGTGTGTGTGTTTGTGTGTGCGTGTGTTTGTGTGTGTGTGTTTGTGTGTGTGTTTGTGCGTGTGTTTGTGTGTGTGTGTTTGTGTGTGTGTTTGTGTGTGTGTGTGTGTTTGTGTGTGTTTGTGTGTGTTCTTGTACATGTACTTGTGCAGCCTGCCACTCCTAGTCACAAAGCCAACGTAGGAACGTGAGGAGCACACACATCTGCCAGGTTCTGATGGTAACCAGTCCAGTAGAAAGCTCTTGAAACCCTGACCCTGACCCTAGCCCTGACCCTGATCCTGACCCTGACCAGCCCTCCCCTAACCCTAACCCTGGACTTACAGGGTTGTCCTTCTTGTAATCTAAATTTTCACCACTAGATGTCACCAAAACAATGTCCAGGTTTCTTCCTGTTTGAGGCAGCTTCTCTGCCACAGGATCTGGTTTCTGCAAAGCACCAAGGGACAGTTTTGGCAAAAGGCTCTATATAAATAAAACTGAATTGAATTGAACAGACGCTATATGAATAAATAAAGCTGAAGTTGAACCCCTAAATTTAACAAGCAGAGACTTAAATTCTGTTATAAAAACAATCCCTCATTTTTTTTTTTTATGAAAAATCAGTCACAATCTCAAAAAGTATCCAGGATAGATCCACTTTTGATGATCAATGACATTGATCTTAATGATGTTAAATGAAATAATAGCGTTATAATATGTAAATCTTTCATTTTGTACGTATACTGTACAGTATATATAATGTTTTTTGACAACAGCGGCCTCTTCTGGCAGCTGTGAGCCATTGCCAGTCGCCGTTGTGTTTTTTCCACTCGGGATGGTGAAACAGACACACTGCAATGGTGAAACTTCAGATGATCGTGCGTCACATGTTCTAACAGCTCTTGCAACCCGGTGAGGGGATGAGATGAGAATGCAGTTCTGCATTTGGGACTCAGTTTGCCACAAACTGACCACATATGTTGGATGTTGATCATCTGTATTTTATGCAAATGCAGTTCCAGGAGGATGTATTTAGTGCCTGATCAGAGCAGGCAGCCATCACCCTCCCTGATGCTAACATTTTGCAGGCAAAGTGTGTGTGTGTGTGTGTGTGTGTGTGTGTGTGTGTGTGTGTGTGTGTATGAAGAGTCGACAGTGCCCTGATGCTGCTGCTCTGTTCTCAGGGAGCCATTTTGTCTGTTTCTGATCTCAGAGTCAGGTCTGACTCCCCCACCTCAGCCACCATCCGTCCGCCTCCCTCCATCACCACCACCACCACCACCACCACATCAGCCAATCATGTCCCTGCTCAGCCTTGGAGCAAACATAGAAACATAGCCTGATCTCCCCTCCCTCTCTCCCCATCTCCCCTTTCTCTCCCCCTCACTTCAGCTCTGCTCATCTTGCCTCTCCTCTCTTGCACCCCCACACCTCTACCTCTCCTCCTGCTCTATACCTCTCTTAATCTGCCCACTGCCTCTCTCGTTCCCTCCATCACGCGCTCCTCTCGGGGCTTTCATGTTGTGTAACCCATGGGTGAACAGCTCAGCCTTTGTGCCTTTCGTCTCTTGCCATTTCAGCCAGGCTGCAGTCTCTGCTCAGTCAGGGAACCATGTGACACCCTGCATGAGAGGGCACAGTCCCTCCTCCCTCCCCCCCTCTCTCGCTCCCTCCTTCCTCCTCCGCTGCTCATCTAGCCAGGCAGCACACGCTAGAAATCAAAGGAGTCAAAGGGAGGGAGGAAGATGGAGGGACAGCCAGTAACAGAAGGAGGATGCAGAGACTGGCCAGAGCAGCCACACCACTCTCATGCTTATTACTGTTG
>CM027089.1:15680212-15755212 GCA_015343265.1 Pao palembangensis | reverse complement strand
GGAGCCCGAGCAGCGAAGAAGAGCTGCCGCCGACGGGAACTACGGGGAAATGTCGCCATCTAGTGGTGAAAGATATATTAACATCCGTTTCCTGTTAGTATAAATGGGGAAAAATCGGAATGAATGAATGAATGAATGAATGAATGAATGAATGAATCCAAGCATTTATTGCGTCACGCAGTCTGGACCCTGTGTCACGTGATCCAGCCTTTAATAACTGTCTCTGCTAGATTTCTAAAAAGGACATGAACATTGTCCTTCCAGCCTGTTCAAAACCAAATGATTTAACTCAGTTCATCTTTATTTATACAGCATCCGTTAGAGTCAAGGTTGTCTCCTACTGATGGACTGAGGTAAAGGAGGAGACAGGGAGACAGGGCCAGGGGAGGACAGGAGGAGAAAAGCAGACATCTCAGGGTCGGGGGAGGCAGCAGCTCAGTCAAACAGGACTCGGTTGGATTTTAGTCACAGAAGCAAAATGTTCCTCTAAACGTTTAGCTCAGAAAATCACAGAAGCGTCCTCACTTTCCTTCATGTCTGTTCTGGACAAAAATGTGAATAAAAGTGATTTTGAGGCTAACAAACAGGGCTTGATGGGGCCACAGCTCGTTCTTCAGCTCTTCTTCTTTTCTAGATTTGTGGTGGTGGTCCAGGTTCCTGGTGGACCCACCGCTACAGAGGTCCTTCCTGATCTCCGGTACAGACGCTTGGCTCCTCACCGCCTCATGGCTGAAGGTTGCTTCTGGAAAGGTGCCTTCCACGCTACAAGAACACGAGTGGACCAAAGCGGTGAAGACGTTGATGAAACCTGAACAGGTGGTGTCAGCTGAGCTCCGCCCATCATCCACAACTAAACTCATGTTCTAAGTCTCCAGCAGACCTTCGGCTGCAGACCTTCCATCCTACTAGGTGTGGTTTTCCTGTACTTGTAGCTGGTAATTATCTGTTTTTGTAAAAGAGAATAAAACATATTAATTGTGGAAAAAGGACGTGTGAGCAGAGCTGATGAAACCTGGAGGTCATGACAGGGTCACAGGTCACCAGTCCAGGCTCCCCCTGCAGAGCTGGGGAGGGCCAGCTGGGGAGGGCCAGGTCCTGGACCAGGCATCCACCTCTGGGCCCTGGTAGGACACAAAAGCAGGCCTGAATCCAGGCTGAGGACTGGATCTGCCCCACAGGTCAGAGGTTCAACCCCACAGCGTCTAAAATGAAACGAGCCTGATTTCTTCTTTGCAGCATCCATCTTCTGGACCTGCTCTCTCCACACTAGGGTCTCAGGGCTCTGCTGGAGCCCAGCTGTCAAGGGGCCTCCGGCAGAGCAGAAAACATTCACTCACACCTACGGTGACTTTAGACGATCAGTTCACCCCACCAGCACGTCTGTGGCCCGTGGGAGGAAAGCCACACACACAGGGACAACATGCAGACTCCGCCAGGGCCGAGATTCGAACCCATAACCTTCTCGCTGTGGTTCGCCCTGCAGCCGGAGCTCAGAAATATCATTTTTTTACTCCGGTTTCTAACCAACAAATTTTGTCACAAAAATCAAGAGAAGTCATGAAAACCACTTTAATTCCATCAATGACACAAAAATAATCTACAAAAGACCAAATTAAGTTACCAGTAATCACAAAATGACTCGTGAGCCTCCCCAGCCTCCAGAAACAGCACCATTTCCAAGACCCCACCCACTGCTCCGGTC
The DNA here is from genome assembly GCA_015343265.1 of Pao palembangensis. Classification (NCBI taxonomy): domain Eukaryota; kingdom Metazoa; phylum Chordata; class Actinopteri; order Tetraodontiformes; family Tetraodontidae; genus Pao; species Pao palembangensis. Next base: position 15,753,510 of record CM027089.1, on the reverse strand, counting down.
ACCTGAGCCCACCCACTGCTCCAGACAGGTGACCCCACCCACTGCTCCACCAAGCAGCCAGATGGTGGGGAGCTGACAGGGGAGGGGGACCAGCTAACAGCGACGAGCGGCCATCTTTGGTGGCGTTCTCGGCTGGTCAGACGGGGGACAGAAACGAGGCTGACGGATCAGCTGGGGCGACGGAGGTATTTCTCAGGAGGAAGATGTTGGTGAAGACGCGTGTTCAGACGGGAGGAAGGTCAGCTGCTCAGGCCATCCGGACACGCCCAACAGCAACAAAGGTTAACTCAAGGTCGAAAGCAGAAGCCACACCTGGAAGGTTTGCATTGAGCGTTTTAGGGTCCTGCATAGATCTGTTGAACGTCTGAAGAGAAACGAAGGCGTCAGAACGTGAGAAAGCGACGAGGACGTCCCCTCCAAACAATAAGAACACAAATTCAAGTAGGCTTCAGTGGCGGCGTTGGTCCCCTCTCTGGCTGGAGCCCCGGCTCCCCACAGGCTTCAAGTCTTTCCCAGAAAAGGTCCAGTGTGATGAAGGAGCACCCAGAGACCCCTGGCAGAGAGGGGCCCCCAACGGAGCCACTCCTCACCGGGAACCCGGAACCATGGTCTGGAGCACTCACACAAGCAGGAACCTAGCGCACGCACGCACGCACGCACGCACGCACGCACGCACGCACGCACACACACACACACACACACACACACACACACACACACACACACACACACACACACACACACACACACTCCAACATAGTTGTCCCTGTGTAAATTACAAATAATTTATCAATATTAATTTAAGCTACTACTTAACAGTCGTCTGTGGGAGCAGAGGTGAGCAAGTTTCTTACAATAATTCCCACATCTAAAGGACAGAAAAATAAAAGTTCTTTGCTTCTTTTTCCTTTTTGTCCTGCAGGAACCGACGTCCTGGAATTCCACATCTGCTTAAATACCAATAATATGCTGGATGGTGCCGATCGTCCCTGCGGACCAGCAGCTCGCTCCACAGTGATCGAGGTCAGTCTCATGTAAACATGTTGACAAAACGGAAAAAATAAGCCAACAACAAAAAACAAACAAAAAAAATAGTATTTTCTAATCATCCAGCCCGTCCTGACGTCACAGCCAGCTCATCATAAAAACAGCTAAAAGAGTTCACGGTGCAGGTTAAAGCCACTCTTCTGTAGGTCCATCTAGGCTCCGCCCCTGCAGAGAAGGGCTCCGCCCCCTGTTGAGAAGGGCTCCGCCCCCTGTTGAGAAGGGCTCCGCCCCCTGTTGAGAAGGGCTCCGCCCCCTGCTGAGAAGGCCTCGTCCCAGTCCTGGTCAGTGGGTTTTCCTCTTCACATCTCCACCCTGACTTTGGTTGGGGTTGGTATCTGAGGGAACACAGGAAGAGAAATGAGCTCCAGGTCCACCAGTCCCACCAGTCCCACCAGCAGGAATGTTAAAGCCGAGCGGGCGGAGACGTTTAGGCCTCGTCTGAGCTTTCATCCATCCCTGTTCTTTCACGTCTACATCAGATGTGCTGCGTTGGTTCTCTCCCTGCTGCTGCTGACTCTAGTAACCAGTCAGACCAGCAAGGCCAACCAGCGCAGCCACTAATAACTGACGTCTACGGAGACCACAGGGACGAGTGGACGCAGCTGGACTGAGAGGAAGAAGAGGATGAAGAGGAGGACTGCAGATTACCTGAAAAAGCAAGCTGCAGGTGAGGAGGTAGGGCAGCTTGTGACCCTGACTGGAGGCTCTTATAGAGATCTGAGGAAAGATGGAGGAAAGATGAGAGGCAGGAAGACAACACCACCGCAGAGGAAGACAACACCACCACAGAGGAAGACAACACCACCACAGAGGAAGACAACACCACCACAGAGGAAGACAACACCGCAGAGGAAGACAACAACACCGCAGAGGAAGACAACACCGCAGAGGAAGACAACAACACAGAGGAAGACAACAACACCGCAGAGGAAGACAACACCGCAGAGGAAAACACCACCACAGATCAAACAGCAGGCGGAGGCTGGGGCTAGCCCACAGAGGCTAGCCCACAGAGGCTAGCAGGAGGAACGTTTAGCCTGAATCCCCACAGCTCAAAGCAGCTGCGGCGAGCTTCCCTGCTCACTTCCTGCTGCCGACCCCCACTCACCCATTAGGTCGCTCTGTGCTAGCGCGTATCCTGAGTTGGAGTTTGGTGCTGATCCAATACCAGCAGCCCCCGAGGCTCCAGGGGGGCTGAAGTTGAGCAAAGGGGGGAACTGGAAGGGAAGCGATACGGGCACGAGGCTCCCCAGCATGCCAAAGCCCAGGGGGAGGGCTGGAGGCGTGGCCAGGAGGGAGGAGCCTGCTGACGATACCTGCAGATGCAGAACAGAATCAGCACGCAGGCGGAGAGAAAAGGGCTCTTCCTTGCTTTCAGCTCCTACCTGCGACAGGTGAGACGTGGTGGAGGACGTGGTCAACGTTCCTGAAGCCGTCCAGTCATTTCCTGCTTTAGCTCCCTGGTTAACCCCACCCCCCACCCTCTGTCTCTGCCCGTGATTGGCTGAGACCGAGGACACGGAGGACGAGAGCGCCTTGTCCGGGGGACTGCAGATTGGCGGCAGCGCCCCCTTGCTGCTGCTGGAGGTGTTGACGGTGCTGTTGTTGCTTGTGGTGGTCTGAGGTTTCTGCCCCCCCGCGAAGCTGCAGCTGCTCGCCGTCTGCTTGAGCTGCGCGCCGTAGGGCATCCGGAAGGTTTTAGCCGCGTACTGCTGTTGGTTAGCAATCATCTGGTTGGAGAGCTGCTGGGAGGGTGAGGATGATGAAGATGGAGAGGAGGAGGAGGGAGGGGGGGTGGGCGCCGGAGGTCGCGGGGTCAACTTGATGATAGGGGAGGAGCTGTTGCTGTGGGGGGACTTGGTGAGGGTGGCCTGCATGGGCGTGATGAAGCTGGACTGCTGCTGCTGCTGGGGGTGGGGCTTGCTCTGGGCAGGGTGGGGCTTGCTCTGGGCAGGGTGGGGCTTGCTCTGGGCAGGGTGGGTGCTTTGAGACGTGGGAGATGGCGAAGACGTGAGTGGGGAAGGGGGGCAGAAGGAATGCAGGCTGGGGTGGCTGCTGGAGTTGGTGCGGGACTGTGAGGAGGAGGAGGAAGAGGAGGAGGAGGAGGAGGAGGAGGAGTTTGGTGTGCTGCTGCTAGCTTTAGCAGGGCTCTTGGACAGGCCCTGGTGGAGCCCCAGACATCCCAGCAACCCCACTGGGTTAGCAAAGCCCTTCTGATGGGGGGGCAGCAGAGGGGATGCAGTGGGAGGAGGCCGCTGCTTGGGAGGTGATGGGGACGGGTGGGGGTGTGCCTTCCCGCCCCCACTGATCACAGAAGCTGGCCTGTGACTGCCTGTTGCCATGGTAACCAGCCTGGGCGTCTGGCTTTTGGCCACAGTTGCAGAGGCTTTGGCAGGGCTGTAGGAGAGCAGCGACAGGCCTGCTGGCAGAGGAGCCAGCGAGGAGGTGGAGGAGGTGGTGGTGGAGGCTCCTGATGCTGCTCCTGGCTGAGCAGCCTCCACGTTAGCCAGGGGAGGGTGCTGCTGCTGCTGCACGGTGGAGGAGGAGCAGGCCGAGGGGTAGTGAGGGGTGACGGGGGGAGGAGAGGAGGTGGGGATCTGCAAAGGTGGAGGTGACAGGGGGCTGTCGGAGAGGCCAGGGCCCTTGGCTGTGCTGCTGAGGGGGGCCAGAGCGTAAGAGATGGAGTCCAGGGAGGGCGCGGTCAGATCTTCGTCCAGAGAATCGGACAAACAAATGGGCTCCGACTGGGAGGAGGCCAGCTGGCGGGTGCTCAGAGCACAGGTGGAGGTGGAGGCGGGCAGAGACGGCGTGGGGTGCGTGGCCAGAGGCGCCCTGTGGATCCAGACTGCCTCCTAAACAACAGCAAGCAGGTGATCAGAGTTGTGGCTTTCAGCAGGTACCGAGGAGGCGGGGCCTTCAGTGAGAAGGCGTGGCCACACCGGACCCCGCCCACACTCACCTTGGCCTTGGCCTTGGGCCCAGGAAGGACTCTCCTCTTCACCCTGCAGCACAGAGAGGCGTTAGCGGGCTGCTCCCTCAGAGGAGCTCAGGGGCGGAGGACTAACTTACAGGTTCCCGGTCAGGTGGCTGTGGACCGCCAGGCTCTCCTTCAGCAGCATCCTGAGGAGGAACGGCCAGAGGTGAGAGCAGGCAGGAGCAGCAGCTGCTGCCCTGCAGCCTGGGAGCCAGGCAGCAGCTGCTTCCAGCCGTGCTACCATCCTCCAGCTCTCTGGGGTGGAAGCACAGGCCCCACCCAGACAAACACCACCTCTTCACCGTCCAGCAGCCAATCACAGAGCCAACAGCAGCTCGGAGCCTCCTGACACACCTGGAGACACCTAGACACAGCTGGACACAATTGGACAGACGTGTGCACACCTGGACACACCTATGCACACCTGGACAAACCTGAACACACCTAGATGGACACACCTGTGCACTCCTGGACACACCTGGATGGACACACCTGAGCACACCTAGATGGACACACCTGTGCACTCCTGGACACACCTGGATGGACACACCTGAGCACACCAACCCACCTGGCCTGCATCCAGCCTTTGGGCCACAGCGGTCTGACCTCGGTCTCCAGGAAGGCCTTGAGGTAGTCCTCCACAGACAGGGAGTTCTGCTTCTCCATCTGGTAGCAGCTGAGCTTCACTCGCACCAGGTTGCAGAGCAGGTTCCTGCAGACAGCAGAGACCTTCAGCCTGGAGCAGAGCTGGAGCTGCTGAGGAGCCGCTAACAGCAGCCGAGGAGCTCCTCACCTGAGCTTGTCGTCCCACACAAACTTCTTCCTGGGGCCCATCACTCGTTTGCCAGGCTTCTCCTCGTCTTCATCCTCAGAGCCGTTTCTGTCTCCCTCCTCTGACTGCTGCCTTTGAAGACAAGGAGAACCTGGTCAGCAACCAAAGAGCTGCTTTCCAGAGTCTGCAGGTCCTGCAGGTCTACAGGTCCTGCAGGTCCTAGAGGTCTACAGGCCCTCCAGGCTGCAGGGAGCCCTGCTGTCCTCCACCAGGAGGTGGCTCACTGATCAGGAGTCAAACTAGTGCCAGGACTGGAGGTGACTCGGGGACTCGGGGAGCGTCCTTACTTTGCCACCTTGGCCATGCACTCCATGTTGTACTTGGCGATCTGCTCGGGCATCACGCTGCAGACGGCCAGCTTCAGCTTCAGCAGCGGCGTTCTCATGCGGTCGTCCTGAGGGAGAGCCCAGAAGGTGAGCTACAGACCCGTCTGAGAGCCGCCAGGAGCAGCATGGAGCACTCACCTGGATGTTGAGACTGAGCTTCTTCAGACGCTTGAGGAGAGCTTCTTTGTTGCAGGGCACAAACGCCTCCATGTGTGAGTAGATGCCTGAGCGGACCTCAGGAGGATGCTCCTGGACCTGCAGCTCAATACTACCAGAAGGAAAAGAGCAGAAGCTCAGGAGAAGCTCTAAGAGCAGGAGACGTAGGAGGTGCTGATCTGGGATCTGCTGAGCTGGGATCTGCTGATCTGGGATCTGCTGATCTCTAAGCTCTCCCACTCACTCCAGGAGGATGTTGTTCATGTCCAAGGTGAAGAACTTCTTCCTGCCTTCTTGATCAAACTGTCGTGAGGCCTAAAGGAGAAGAAAGCCGAGTCAGCCATGTGCTGAAGGTCTGAGCTGAGGCTCAGGTCTGCACAGACCCCCTCAGGTCTGCACAGACCCCCTCAGGTCTGACTCACCGCCCTCAGGTCCTCGATGCGTTTCATCAGAGGAGCCGGCAGTCCTGCCGGCAGCGGCGGCGGTGAGAAGAGTCCAGCAGAGGAGCTGAGGCCTCGCCCTGGACCTGGACCTCCTCCTGGACCTCCTCCTGCTCCTCCTCCCACAGCTGCTTTAGCAGCTGGAGCGCCCACTCCCAGAATTCCATTCTCTCTGGCTGCAGCCACAGCATGCTGCTGATCCGAGTCCAGCAGGCTGAAGTCCAGGTCACCCAGGAGATCCTGGAGCTCCTTCTCATTGGCCGAGCCCAGCAGAGACATGACAGCGGGGTCGGAGGTCAGCTCTGCCAGGGAGAGGTCGTTGCTGAGCGCCGTGCCTTGAGGAGGCGCTGAGCTGGAGGTCAGCAGCTGGTTGCTGGCGTTGCCAGGGTAGATGGTGGTAGCTTCTGCTCTGTTCTGGCCCAGCAGAGTCACATTTTGGTTCCTCTTCTTCATCTCCTCCTTCTCTCGGGTGAATCGTCGCAGCATGGCTGCCAGGTACAACGAGTCCTTCATCAGCTTCTTCCTCTTCTTCTTCTCTGGCCGTAAGGAGCCAAACGTCCCTCTGTTGGAGGGAAATCACAGTTAGCAAAGCCCAGATGTTTAGGTTCCACGCTGGCTCCCTGACAGACCGTGGTAGGGTTAGCATGTGCCAGCTAGCAGGGTTAGGGTTAGCGTGTGCCAGCTAGCAGGGTTAGGCTAGCGTGTGTGCCAGCTAGCAGGGTTAGGGTTAGCGTGTGCCAGCTAACAGTGTTAGGGTTAGCGTGTGCCAGCTAGCAGGGTTAGGCTAGCGTGTGCCAGCTAGCAGGGTTAGGCTAGCGTGTGCTAGCTAGCAGGCCTTTTAACCAGAAGGTGAATTTGGATGAAAGATGAAAATCATCAACAGTGAATAAATAAGTGGCTGCTCTCCTAAAACTATCCAGTTTCACAACTTCCAAATGCAAAGTGCTTCAGGTTTTGTTTCTTTGTGCTGCATCTGCTTCCCGGGTGGATTTTGTGGTGGAAAAGTTCTCAAAATGAACGTTGATTTAGGTGTAGCTGAACAGGAGAGTCAAGCTCATCCATGTTAGCACTGGTGTGTGAGCAACAGCTAGCACACTAGAAAAAGTGACTTGGTCAAACAGTAACCCTGAGACGGAGCGTGCGCTGAGCCGAGGGATTAACCTTCAGCGTGCTCTGAAGAATCTGACACACACATGCAATAGCTGCTATTTGTGGAGGTTGTTTTCAGAACAGGGACATTAGTATGCAGCCTATCTGGGCAGAGATAATGGACGGTTTTCTAGAGAGAGGCTGGCTTGTCCCAGTCAGCATCTCTGCCTTGTGACAGCCCTGCAAGAGCATCTGCACAGAAGCAGCAGCGTGAGGAGGCTTGCTGCCACAGCAGAGTGGAGACCGGCCTCCAACTGTCCCTCAGCAGAGGACCTGCTTCTACCACACCACCTGCAGGCTGCACACACCTTTCACTAGCCTTCCTGATAAATGCCCATCTATTATTCATGTGTTTGAGAAGGTCACGTGACCTTTCCAAAGCCTTCAACAAAGAGTGGAACTTCATCAGGCAGAAGGGTGAAATCACAGTGAAGGTCACAAAGCTCACCCTTGTTTAGGTACTCTGTTCTTCTTGGGGGGTTTCTTTTCTAGATTGCTCAGGTCCTTCTTTTTCCTTTTCTTAATCACTTGCTCCTGGTTGTCATTCGTTTTCTGAAGTAAGAACAAACGAACACGGCTTCATTCAAAAACAGACATTAAGGAAAGTGTGCAGTGTCAATAAACACATTCAAAACACAAGATGCACCTATGACACCCAAGGATTCCACAACCTGCTGACAGCTAAGGAATCAGCTGCTTCTAATATGTCATTTTAAAACAACAATAACATTATTATTATTATTATCTACACCCAAAAAAACAGATTTACAGACAGGAAGATGGCTTGAAGATACCAAAGGAACGTTTACTACCTGGTATTTGAGGCATTTGTGTGCAGCCCTTGTGAGTGCGCGTGCGCGTGTGTCTGTGTGTGTGCGTTAACTTGCAGAAGCCATTGGTAAGTTTTTGACCTTTCTGCCTAGATGGCTGCTGTTTGTGGGTGTTTCTTAGGAGCTTTGAGTGAATAAATGGTTCCCTTGTTGCTACGAGCTTCCAGCCCAGCATCAGCTAAGGTGTGTGTGTGTGTCCTGGTGGAAGCGCTCCTTCGACCTTACCGTGTCAACTGCCTCCCCCTCCGAGTCGGAGGCTGCTCTGAACTGCAGCGTTCCTGTGTTGATGTAGAAGCCCCCCAGCTTTGTGGTCAAAGACGCAGGCACCAGCTCGTCATACTGACAGGAAGAAGACGGCTGTTAGCGGACGGCTGTTAGCGGACGGCACACGCAGCCTTATTACTAACGTGACAAACACTCACAGCCTCAGAATTGTCAATAAACGGATCAGTCTCGTCGTAACCGAAGCCGATATCAATTAAATCTTGCATTCTGTCCTTCCTCTTCTTTTTCCCTGTGTCACCCTGAAAAACATCATTATCGCCTCTATTTTAAACAGGTATTTGGTTAATTAACAAGTTCAACATTAGGAAGGACTCCAGATCACATGACCTACATATTTATCTTCAAACTTTTTAGCCAGGGCCTCGACCTGGAGCCGCTCTCTCTCCTCGTCATTGAAGGGGTCGTCTGGATTGTTGCTCGGGGTCACACGAGCGGCTTTATTTTTCTCCTGCAACAGACAGACGAGATTCATCCACATGGAGCAGGGAAAGCACACTTTGCTGAAGCATCACCAGCCCCAGAGGACCTTCGGTTGGGGCCTTGTCATGTCCCAATCTGGAGACAAAAGAGTCCAAATGAAAAAACGGGATTCCAACACGTCAACAACACGTTTCCCCCAGTGAGAGAACCGCAACGACCCGAGCTTTTCCAGCCGTGTTCCTCCTGGGGCTTCCAGCAGCGGAGCTCCCGGCTCCCCAGCGCCGGAGGGCCACCTTCCCAGGGCTGCGATGGTCGGGGAGCGGGCTGGACGCAGGCTCCATGGGCAGCCCACTGGCCAGCACCGCCGCTGTCTTTGTGCTGCGGAGGTGAAACGTTCGGTCCGACCACGCTAGCCCACCGAAGCCAGGGTGCACCCCCCACCCGCCGCTCAGCCATGACAAGTCCGCACAAACACTCCCAAAGCATTCCAACTCCAGCCGCACGTCCAGCCAAAACCTTCATGCAAGTCAAGAGATTCTACCTGGAGGTTGTGGACGAGCTCGCCGTAGTTAAACTCGACGGAAGAGACGTCGCTGGGTTCGGACAGGGTCAGGTTGAGCCGCACCGTCGCCCTCTTCTCGGCTTTCGCCCTGGAACGATCCCCGCCGGCACTACCTCCTGCCCCGGTCGCTGTCTCCACTTCTCCGGCTCTGCCCAAGTTGAACTCGCTCTCATCCTCCAGTCGGCGTTTCCTCGAATCCGCGGCTGCTCCAGCTGCGAAGGCCGACAGGGTGACAAACTGCACTTTTCTCGGTTCGGCCATTTGGATGAGCTGGCGGCTTCGCTCCGGACACACAAGAGAAGCTACTTGGCCAAACTACTTCCAATTTGTGTGGTGAAGAAGGTTTCACGGAGCTCCGACGGCTGCTCAGTGCCTAGACGGAGGTTGAGGCTTCCTCCGCAACATACAAATTATACTCCACGGGACGCGACGGTCGGGGAAAAGTTGTTTTTTTCGGCAGCCACTGGCATCCTCGGTGTGCTAGGGGACCGAAACGTTCACAGGAGCCATCTTGGGTTTCAGGAGTAAATAAAATATCAGCGGAGAGAGGTCACTGCGCATGCGCGTACCCGGAAACCGGAAGACGGTGGTACCGAGGGGTATCCGATCGTCCAATCAACGCGCGCCTCCAGTCTAAAGCCCGCCTCTATCACTACAGGCGCTAATAACATCACTATCAACACTAGTATGACCTTTATAAAGTGTGTGTGCAACACACAGGCGTTATTACGGAGCCCAAAGGTTCTGAGTGTACAATCATTAACTGACTTCCTCCGCCTGAAAAGCTGATTTCTTACTTTCTGTCTATTCAGGAAAATGCTGAATTGTGCAATATGATACAATGGCACCACCAGAGCACAGGCTTAAACCCAAAACAGGTTTGGTGAAACACCCTGCTAATATCCAGAACAGGCACTACCTGTTGGTATTCACGTGTAAATTAAATATATACACACTTCTTAATTCCTTCTGTCAACAGACCTGAGGGCAGCATTGAACCCGGGCCCCCACTTCTGTTAGCATGAGGCAGTTCAAGCTAAGTTGTTCCATTGTGAAGCCAAAAATTTTCATTTTTGGTCTTTGATCTATTGCCCTTAGTTTCAAGGTTAATTGAATGTTTTTTCTTAATATAGCCGCTGGCAAGTTTTTTTTTCCCTCTTTTGGTAAATAACAAATGTTCCTGCTCGTGTTTAGAGTGGTTAAAAATGACCCAAAAGGACCATAGCACTAAAGTCCTTTCACCATCTTCCACATATTAGTGCGCATATTTTGTATAACAATGAGAGTTGCTCAATGGTGCAGTGGTGAGCACAGTCACAGTGAATTAAACCCCAAATCAGAAAAATCCAAAAATCACATTTACTATAAATCACTTCTACATAAACAATAGCTCAATATTTTCCTTCTTCATGTAACATCGACATACTTTATACATGTCATTCAAGTGAGACAAACGTCGCTGCCCTTAGTGAGCTAAAGTCCGGCTGTGTCATGAGAGGAGGACTCGGTTTTCTTTGGCCCACTTCCTCAGGATTCGGATGATGTATGCAGCATGGGGGCTTCCAGAATTCTGCAGCATTAGAATCACCTCTTTAAGTGTCTCCCTAGAAGACACGCAGGACAATTGAGTCAAAAACATAAATATCACCATTCAGTACGAGACTACTGAAAAAGGGACAAATGCATGATTATTGAATCAAGACAGTGTGGGAAAGAGACGTACTTGGACTCTTTGTTTGCCAGTATAAGCTGGAAGACGCCAACACATGCGCCTCTCTTGCCTTCCCAGTAGTCTGAGTCAGGGTCGAGCTTCTCCAGCGCATCAAAAGCCTTGGCTGCATAGTAGAACTGGCCCATCTGAAACAACAGCAGATGTGAATCTGTACACAGCAGAAGGAATGTATCCAGTCAGCGTCGTCCAATCCGATGCCTGAAGGCCGATAAAGACGGACACCAGGGGGCGCTCCTGTAACAGGCGCCAGCTTTGTGTGTAAAAAGAGGGCGCTCCTGTAACAGGCTAAAAATGAGGATGAACACCAGAGGGCGCTCCTTGTAACAGGCGCCAGCATTACGTGTAAAAATGACGATGGACACCAGAGGGCGCTCCTTGTAACAGGCTAAAAATGAAGATGGACACCAGAGGGCGCTCCTTGTAACAGGCTAAAAATGAAGATGGACACCAGAGGGCGCTCCCGTTTGTGTGTAAAACTGAAAACGTAAGAAGTGCTTTGATTTGGATCTAAACGCCTTTGTGTTATGGAGGTACTGATACTAGTATTAAACAGAGCTCTGGCATCCAGCCGTTTATGTTCACTGGTTTTGGGATGGTTACTGAAACTGACTGCATATGGAACAGCGCCCCCACCTGGAACATGGCCCCTCTGTCAAGAGTGCCAGGGACTTTTGTTCTGGTTCCAGGCCAGATATAAATAAAATCCAGATTAGAGCTGAATATGCGAACATTTCTGACGACGGCCTGCTGAGGCGAAGGCAGCAGGCCGCAGAAGCACCTTGTAGCAGTCGTTGGCGATGAGCTGCAGAAGACTGAAGGAGTCCGAGGACGTGCCCATCTTCAGGTACAGCTCCCACGCAAGCCGAGCCTTCTGGTTCATTATGTCTAAAAGGAACAGCATGAGAAGAGAGAAAGACAAACTCCAGGAGTCCTTTCCCACCGTCCTCCTTCAGGCAGCAGTTAACAACCATCATTCAGTCTGGACGACCCTCGACAACCTCAAAGATGAGCCCTACACTGGACAGACTGTCCCCCATCCTAAAAAGCTACACGCTGAGCTGGAGACTGTGGAAGAAAGCTTCATGCACGTACAGCAGCGAGCCAGCCAGCTGAGGAACACGTAGTCACTCTTGATCTTCTCACTTTGAACCATCAGGAAGAACTGAAAGGAATGATCAGAAGACTCATCAGAAGACTTGAGCAGCTCTTTGGAGTTCACATGCACGGTACGGAGGTGTGTGGGACGAGGAGCTACCTCTTCTGCTTCCTGGTAGCTGCCCAGCGCTGCTTTAGCCTGAGCGTAGTTGAAGTTAAAGGCATCATCGCTGTAGAAGTAGCTCTGCACAGAGAAGCAACGCTGCCTGAGAAGAAGAGCCTGTGGCTGCCCAGAGGAACGCCACAAACAGCCCGGCTCATCCTCCAGGCAGGGCCACAACTCTCACCTTGATGGAGTTGAGATATATGAGAACATCTTCAAACTGTCTCAAGAGGAAGAAGCAGGAGGCCATGCACTGTCTGCCGGGAATGGTGTCTAAAGGAGAGGTGGACACAAACATGCTCACAAGAGGACATTCCAGCCGGGCCTTTTCCCAAGCTTCCGGGAGGTACCGCATTCACTGGCTGAGCCTCCCACCAGCTGGAAGAACTGCTGAGCACTTTTCAGGTGATCCCGCTGCAGACAGACACACACACTCAGAGGAGCCGCTCCTAGCAGCAGAATTCCCGTCCAACACTCACCGATCCGATGTCTTGTCCCAGCGCAGCGTTGACCACTCCGAGGAGGATGTACTCCTGAGAACAAACATGGTTCCACAGCTTCAATACTGCTGCTGCTTCTCTCACGCTCCCCCACAATCCCTCAGACAGGGTTCCAGGAACCATGCAGGAACCCTGGATGAACCCTGGAGGAACCCTGCAGGAACCCTGGGGGAACCGTGGATGAACCCTGGGGGAACCCTGGAGGAACCCTGCAGGAACCCTGGATGAACCCTGCAGGAACCCTGCAGGAACCCAGCAGGAACCCAGCAGGAACCCAGCAGGAACCCTGGAGGAACCCTGGAGGAACCCTGGGGGAACCGTGGATGAACCCTGCAGGAACCCAGCAGGAACCCTGGATGAACCCAGCAGGAACCCTGGAGGCCTGAGTGCCCTGCTGGACGGGACCTTGGACTAAGGGACACATATTCCATTCAGAGTCGTCCCCTACCTGAGGCGTCACAGGCACCAGGTCCTGGATGAGGCTGTAGGCTTCCTGGACATCATCTGCAGAGTTCACATGGAGAAGTGACTGTTGGTGCTGGTTTTCCTGGCCGTGGTTACGCTGACGCTGCTGACGCTGCTGACGCTGCTCACCTTGCCTGAGATAGTAGATGACCAGGTTGAGTCTGGCCTCAGGGATGACGTCAATCAGGGGAGGCAGGACCTGCAGAGCCCCCTCGCCACCTCGGAACACCACCTACCACACACACGGGGACACGTCAGTCCTCCTGGTGGGCACACTCCCACAGCCTGTCCCACACACACACACACCCACACACACACACAGCCTGTCCCCCCCACACACACACACAGCCTGTCCTCCCCACACACACACACACACACACACACACAGCCTGTTCCACACACACACACACACACACACAGCCTGTCCCACACACACACACACACACACACACACACACACACACAGCCTGTCCCTCACACACACCCACACACACACACAGCCTGTCCCACACACACACACACACACAGCCTGTCCCACACACACACACACACACACACACACAGCCTGTCCCCCACACACACACACACAGCCTGTCCCACACACAGCCTGTCCCACACACACACACACACCCACACACACACAGCCTGTCCCACACACACACACACACACCCACAGCCTGTCCCACACACACACACACCCACACACCCCCACAGCCTGTCCCACACACACACACACACACACAGCCTGTCCCACACACACCCACAGCCTGTCCCACACCCACACACAGCCTGTCCCACACACACACACACACACACAGCCTGTCCCACACACACACACACACACAGCCTGTCCCACACACACACACACACAGCCTGTCCCACACACACACACACACCCACCCACACCCTGTCCCACACACACCCTGTCCCACACCCACAGAAGCTCAGCACCCAGCTGGCTCCTCAGTGTTGCTAAGCTACGCTGCCCTATAGCTATAGGCATCCCATAATTGTCAGCAGGGTTGCTGTGGTTTTCTTTATCCGTGCCCTCTGAGCCCGCCCCCTCGGCCCCTCCTTGTCCTGGGGCGGTACCTGTTCCTGTCATGTGACTCCAGGCCTGAACCTGCTCTCTGGCAGGTAAACATGGCTAGGCCTCCTCTGAAGGCGTCTGGTGACCAACCCAGGGTTCCTCAGGGTTCCTCAGGGTTCCTCACACCAAGGACCACCGAACCCATAAATAAACCCTCGGACCCCCTGACTCTAAACAGCTCCAAACCAACATGCTAGGTAAGCATCAGGTGCTGGTGTGCCCACTGGTGGCTAGGGTTAGCGGACCACCCTTGGAGAACCTCTGCTCTCGGCCCACCAGCAGGACAGTCCCGTCCAGCCCTGCCTACAGACCTCACCTGAGCATCTGCGGAGCCTCAGAGAGCTCGTGACAAACTCACCAGGTTATGGCGAATAAGCTCCTTAGCAAACTCAAACGAGTGTGAGGAGACGTCCATGAGATTCTTCAACTCATCCTAGGAAGAGAGGAGAGCACAGACAGTCACAAGCACCAGGAGAAGCTCCTGGGGACCTTCAGTGCTGAAGCAGCAGCCAGATGACTTTAACTAACACAAGGTCAAGGCAGGCGTGCAGGAAGAGTGAGGAAAGTCTCTCAGATCAACAAAAAACAACATTTGTGAGGAACTCTGAGAGGAGAAGATCAGCTCCTGCAGAAGTCCAGCAGCAGCTACCTCAGCAGCCTTGCCGTTGTACAGTCTGAAGTGGTTGCAGGCCTTGAGGTTGAGGGCGATGGTGGAGTCAGGGATGCTCTGCAGGTACACAGCCAGCACCTCCTGGGACACGTCGTAGTAGTTGAGCTTGTAGTAGCACAGAGCCACGTAGACCTTCAGGGCCAGGAAGTCTCTGCAGCAGCAAGGAGACAACCCTTCTGCTGCTGGCTGGCTGGCCAGACACACACACACACACACAATAATAATGCACACACACACACACACACACACACACACACACACACAACACACACACACACACACACACACACACACACACACACACACACACACACCTGTTCTGCAGCAGCAGCCTCTTGTAGATGTCTATGGCCTCTGGGTAGTGGGAGCGCATGTAGTGGATGGAGGCCAGGCTCAGCTGGTCCTCCGTCACGTCCTCCAGGTTCTGGTGGAAACTCATCAGCTTCTTCTCGTCGTTGAACTGAGACAAAACCACTTTAGCACCTGGTCTTCACACACATGTAAGACAGAGGACGCAGCACAAATACTGGCCGTCTTTCCACATGAAAACATGGCTTCCCACCTTATGAGCCAGGTGGAAGAGCAGCCGGTTTTGCAGGGGCGACGGTGGAGCTGCCGAAAACAGAGAGCACGAGAAAGCCAATCAAGCTAATCTGGCACAAGTGATGATGTCAGCTCAGGTCCACGGTAACGAGGGCTTCCCCGGCTGCAGGGAATGACAAATTCTGTCTCTGAACAAGCAGGAGAAACACCCACCCTTGGAGGCGGCCTCCTCGGCTTCTCTGTAGAGGCCCAGAAAAAAGAGAACACAGGCCAGAAAGACCCAAACCTGAGCGGGACAGTCGGGCCTCTGCGTCAGACACGTGTACTCCTGCAACAGGCAAGCAGCCGCTGCCTCAGCTGGCGTCTCACAGGTTCATCAGCTGATGCTGGTTCACAGAAATACCTCCATGGCCCTCCGGTAATCCCCCAGGTGGAAGGCACAGTAGCCCACCCAGAGATCAGCCAGCTGCTGCTCCTCTCCGATGCTCTTCTGGAACTGGAAACAAGGGAGAGGAATGCTGGAGTCAGCCCTTCAGCAAGAACCCACCAGGGCAGAACGTAGCTCGTCCCACCAGGACAGAAGCTAGCTCACCCACCAGGGGAACCTAGCTCACCCACCTAGCTCACCCACCAGGGGAATTTACCTCACCCACCAGGGGAACCTAGCTCACCCACCCACCAGGGGAACCTAGCTCACCCACCTAGCTCACCGCGCCGGGGCAGAACCTAGCTCGTCCCATCCTCAGGATCCACAGCCGCAGTTTGTTATTTACTCTGAAGGCTGGGCACTGGCCTGCTGACCTCTGACCCCGGCACATCCTGATGTGCCGGGGTCAGCACTGGATGTGTTTTTCTGTTTCCAGGTGTGTTTTCCTGTAAAGCACCTAGGGACAGTTCTGATTGTAACAGAGGCTGTGTGAATAAGGCTGAAAACCGGTGAGAATACCAGAACCTTTGGGCTCATTTTTGACTCAGAGGTACAAAAAAACATTGTGTCCAAGTACCTCCAACAGTGTCAGAGCACCAAGGTAGTCTCTCTTCTGCAGATATTCCTCCAGCTGGGGGACAGTTGTCTTATTCTTCTTGTGTTTGTCCCCGATGCTTGTTGGCGACCCTCCTCCGACAGCAGGCTTCACACGGGAGAGGATCTGCCCAGTTTCAGTCCATTAGCATCCACGACAGTCAGAAATGTCTTTAAAGTCGACTATCCGTGTCTGGTTAAGCTACTGATCAACCGTTGTGATGACGGTGGTTAAAAAAAAAAGGTTAACTCACCATTTTGACGAGGTGTCCTCACAGCAAGCAGTCGCTAGGCTAAGCTTTGTTTATGCTAACCGTGGCAACGTAGTCCGGCCAACCACAGGAAATGACGTCACGGCACCGAGCAGCTAGCGGCCTCTATTGGGCGTATCCGTATATTGATACCGGACGGCTAAGGAACTGTACTGCCCCAGTGGCCTAATGGATAAGGCACTGGCCTCCTAAGCCAGGGATTGTGGGTTCGAGTCCCATCTGGGGTGTTCACTTTTGGGTCATTATTGGCAATGACCTCCACGGTTCTATCTGAACTTGAGTGTTTTTGTTGCTGATTGTACCATTTTTATTATATTAACAATATAGAAAAGGGACAAGAATATAAACGAATGGCTCTGAAATAACCGAAATAACTTTCATAGCAACAAGCTGATATCCTGTTTAAGTGTCATAGCAACAAGCTGATATCCTGTTTAAGTGTCATAGCAACACGCTGATATCCTGTTTAAGTGTCATAGCAACAAGCTGATATCCTGTTTAAGCAGAGGCTGCTTCAGCTGCTCACGCTCACAGCGAGGTGCTTGAAGCATCCGAGTACCTGGAGAACCCACACACACACACACACGGTGAGAACATACGTGTACTCACACTGACAAAGGTCATAGGCTTTAATGCTGTAACACACTTCTATCACACTAACTGAAGCAGGCCAGGTCCTCCTGGAGACAAACGTGAGCCAGCAGAAGGTCCAGCAGTGGAGGCCTCTGCTGGACCTTCCAAAGAGCCTGCCTGGCTTTATGACTGCTCATCCATGAGCCTGCTGGAGGCCATCTGAGGCTTCAGCCGTGGAAACACATTTCCACAGCAGCATCTGACCTCAGGTTCTTCTGGAGGAAGCTGGAGAAGGTTCCATACATGAACAGATTTTTATTATGTTCTCTGATCATGGACCATACGTTAACATTTGACATGACTTTGAACCTGGTTCATTTTCACACACACAGAACCTAACGACCATGTAAATTCACACACAGGTATCATAACAGTCAAGCCAGGATGAGGAGCAACGAGATGATAAACAGCAGTTTGACTAGTTGCAATCAACTTCTTTCACATCTTTAATTTCTCTCATTTCTTTAAATCCTTTTCTATCAACAATAAATATGAAATCATTGAGAAAGAGTCCATACGTTTCACTGACGGACTCTTTTGTAAACATTTGGCTCCATGATTGAGGAATCACAGCATCAAGAGCCTTCAGAGGAGCTCAGGAGGCTTCATCTGACCGCTGCCTTGGAAAAACACTGAAAGAACATCTTCAGAGCTCCCTGCTCTCACACACACACACACACACACACACACACACACACACACACACACACACACACACTTTAAAGCCCAGCTGGGCTTCAGAGGCAGAGCGTAGGGTCGGGATAGCCCCTCCCGCCTTGTCCTTCCTGTAGGAGGCGCTGCTGCTCCTCATGATTTAAGGCCCATCTGAGCCATCAGCTGTTCGTAGACCGTCCACGCCATGGCAGCCATCAGAGTACGGCGCAGGCACCTGGGTACAGCCCCACGGAAAAAGCCTCCCATCCCTCGCTCCTGTGAGGGGGAGAGGGAGGGGGAGGAGAGAGGGTGGGGGTGGAAAGAGGAAAAGAGAGAGGGAGAGGGAGGGAGGGAGCAGGAAGAAAGCTGGTGTGAGACAGCCTTCCAGTGGACCCCTCCCAGCAGCCACAGACTCACTGTGTAGATGTGATGCAGCACCTCCCTCATGCTGCAGTGACACCTGCTGGTCTGGAGGTGGGTCTTCACCACGTCAGCAGGCTGAGTCACCAGGGACGCCATGATGCCCGCCACCACCCCACAGCCAAAGTTCACTAGTGGGACGCAGGAGGAGGAGGAGGCCTCTGAGCAACACAAGAGCAGAGGGATGGTGGGACTCTGCTGGGGGGGGACTCCTCCACCCTCGGGGGGCTGCTGCTGTGTCTCACCTGCAGGCAGCAGCGTCTTGGTCTGGCTGTAGAACATGACGTAGATTCCAGAAAAGGGAGCGTCCCGGAGCAGCGTGGCAGTGAGTCCAGAGAACAGCGCCCTCATCCCCTCAGCCTGGTACATGCTCCTCAGAGCCCCCGCCACACTGGGGTAGTTATAAAAGCCACTCTAGAAAGCACGCGCAGACAGGTCAGCCAGCAGCAGGTGTACTCGTGTCCACACGGTCCAGGAAACACCTGACTGGTCCGCTCTGAGACCTGGTCTCAGCTGAGCTTGCTGGACACCTGCTTGCGTACCTCAAAGCGGGTCTTAATGACCGTGAACGGCAGCATGCATACGCCAGCCACGGCCCTGGCGCCTGCTCCGAGCAGCACGGCCTCGCCAGCGTTGGGAGCATGGTCCTGGAAGAAGTGCTGCTTCAGGGAGTAGAAGGTGCTGAAGTAGATGCCCACGCCAGGGATGCAGCGCACAAAAGACTGAGGGAGGGATGAGGCTAGCATCAGAATGGCTAACAACCAGTGCTAAGCCAGCTAACAACCAGTGCTAACAGCCAGCTAACAGCTAAGAGCTTGCTCACCGGAGAAACGCCCTTCCACAGGCTGAAGACGCTCTCCGTCCTCACTACATGGACAAAGACGCTCAGCATGCCCACCTTTGGTGCCCTGCAAGACAACCAGAAACGTTACAGACACGTCTACCACCATTCACACAGAACAGGGGACGACAGAGAGGACAGGGGACGACAGAGAGGACAGGGGACGACAGAGAGGACAGGGGACGACAGAGAGGACAGAGGGACAGGCTGGGATTTTCTCATGGCGAAGGGTGAAAGCCTGGGTGTGAGCGTCACCGGGGGGATAGGAGGAAGTGTATGTAGGTCACATGACAATACTCAAATCACATCAGTGCACAATTATCTGTTTGCATGCAGGCCTGTGTGTGTCTGTGTGTGTGTATGAGTGTGCGTGTGTCTCTGTGTATTTGTGTATCTCTGTGTTTGTATCTGTGTGTATGTGTATCTGTGTGTGTGTGTGTGTGTGTACCCTGGTTCTCCATGGTTCTGCATGGTCTGCAGCCGTGTCTTCACCAGGTCCAGAGGCTGGAAGAGCAGTGTGGAGCATGTACCGCTGACAGAGCCACACATGAAGGCTTTGAGAGCCGGGTGAGCCTGACGGTGAGCACAGGAAGGAGGAGCAGAGCAGACAGGAAGAGGCGGAGACAAAAACAGCCATCACGCAAGAGAAAGATGTTAGAGCAAAACTACAGAAGCAGCAGCTGGAAGATGTTAGCTCAGAGCAGAGGACAGATGATGGAGACATGGAGAGACAGGCCCATCCCCCCAGAACACACACACACACACACACACGTGCATTTTCTCTCCACAAGCTTTAATGCTAAAGTGCATCTGAGTCCCAGAGTGGCTGCAGGGCTGCATTACAGGTCTGACGCACACATACACTCTTGTGATGGACTGAAAGCAAGAATAAGGATTATAGCCAATCAGCTGTTTTTTAACGTCAAGACAAGTCCTTATTTCGCATCCTGTTTGTTTGGATCCAATAATTCAAGACGTTAAACCTGTCCCAGATATTAGATTAGAACGGGGACAGAAGCCCTGACAGCTTGTCTAGCT
This sequence comes from Pao palembangensis, assembly GCA_015343265.1. Taxonomy (NCBI): domain Eukaryota; kingdom Metazoa; phylum Chordata; class Actinopteri; order Tetraodontiformes; family Tetraodontidae; genus Pao; species Pao palembangensis. The sequence continues at coordinate 15,733,352 of CM027089.1, read as the reverse complement.
TGTCTCACTCTGCTAAATGTTCTTTTAAAATGGTCCTGAACTTGCTGAATGTGAAAGGAGCCATTTTACCGGATAGATTCAATGTTATTAAAGTCAATGATGGTCTGACTGGCAGCGACACGCCACAGCACGCTCATCATATTAAAGCTCATTTAAGCGAATTAAACACAGGACAGTTTCCCATTAAGCACGTGAGTGTTACAATAAAAAAACGCCAAGATAAGGCTGCTTGTTTTAACGTCGACTTTTCCAGGGTTGGGGTTAGTAAATGCGGAATAAAGCAGCCGCAGCCAGCAGGACTCACCGCCGCTAACTCCATCTTTGACGTGGGTCCCGAACCGGAGGGGTTCCGTTTCTCTGCTGCCGTTTTGAAGCTAGTTAATAACAGCCAGTGTTACTGAAACTGGAGGGAATGTGAGACAACAGAAAACAAAATTCAAACCTTGAGAATAAGTCAGTACATTGATAAACCAAGCTAGTTAGCTTAAAGCGTACGCTGAAGAACTGGTCTACCGCTTGTCAACATTGACAAGCCGTGAAACTAAACCCCAAATCAAAGTGTCACAAAATGCAAACAAGCCCATTATGTAATATATAAGAATAGTCATTACTTAGTCAAGCCAATGTATTGGCTTCCTAACTACGATTGAAGGTACGTCATTGAAGCTAGCTAGCATTAGCGACAGGGGACAGCTGCTCTTACCTGACTGTAACGTTGTTTAAAAAGTGACAGATATGCTGTTCAACTTAGCCATCTTCGAGAGTCATGTTCTGGAATAATGTGACGGTCTGCGTATTTTAAAAAATATAAATATATATACATATATTAAAAAAAAAACCACCCTAGCTAAATCCTTAGGTACTACAGAACTTTCTGACGAAGCTATTACGCTAACGTTAGCATCTGACTTTGACAACCAACTTCAGCCCAGTCCTCCTCTTCAAAAACATGTACGCTGCTACTGTTGTCTTTTAACCCATGTCGCAAAACTAGCTTTAGAGGGAGAGAGAAACGTCCGCGCACTGAGGCTAAACTTTAACCTTGCTACTGATGTTACGTCTGATACTGGAGCTCCGGACTGGGTTGCCCGATGGCAAGATAAACCCCGCCCACCTGATTAAAACAGCCTCCTCAGGAAGCCGCGGTAAAACCGTCACATGCCAACCAGTAAAGCACTGGGAGAGCTGGGAGCTTCGCCAATAAGCTCATCTCCCCACATAACGTGACGTCCACCTGTAGACAGGTTAGTTATCCAGAGGCAAGGTTACGTCACATAGGTTGCTTTTATAATCAAAGGCTGTCACATGACCTCCGTTGGCAGCCATCAAAGAAACACCCAGCCATTCTTTAAAAATCCAGAGGTTTCTAGGGTAGAAATGTTAAACCTAAATGTTTCCCTGCAGATCAACTGGATATGTTGAAAAAATCAAATCAAACTCCAGAAGATGCTGATAGCTTGACATTTGTACTTACCTCTGAAGTTTGGATTTTGCCGGCGTTTCTCTCTTTGTTAGCAAAATAACTTGAAAAGTTATGGACTGATTTCGATAGAATTTTCAGGAACTGGTGATCACATTTTGGTGATGTTCCAGATTACCATCAGGATTGTTTAAGCAGTCAAACCAACACAGAAACATATTCAAACATACAGACAGTCCAAAACACAGCAGTATCAGACTAAAGCAACAAATGACTTTCAAAAGACTACATTTCAGTCGGAAAAGGGTGAGACGCGAGAAAGACCTACAGCTTCCGGTCCAATAGCACCACCTACTGGTCCAGAGAGAACTGCGGCTGGAACGTCCCAGCACATTCTGTGAGACTTTGACCTTTGATTTTGCAAAGATCATAGCCAAGGGGCTTTGATTATAAAGCCAAGTACTATATTATATAACACTGGATTACTACTGCCTATATATGTATACTATACCACTGGTGCTAGTTGACTTGTACCGTTATTTTTAAGTTGAACAATCTGCATTAAAGGAAAACCACTCAGATCTCTGTCTCAGTCCGTAATCCTTTCACCGAAGCTCACCCTCCAATACAAGACGGACAGCACACACAGGGTGGCAGACAAACTCCAATCTGAGCTAGTTTTGGGTGTAAGTCACAATATTTAGGGGAATGAGCTGTTTGACAGAGGTCTGTGCTCTTCCGGCATGAAAAGTAATATGATTTTTATAAAGAATCATATTATTTTTCATTTAATGTTTTTAATCATATATTCTGACTAAACGCTAAGTCAATTAGACGGTAATTTCTGCTCAATTCCGGTCTGATGAAGCGTGTAGCTGCTGTTTTATAACTCAGATGCCGCTGATGCCGAACAGACTGACGTCATCAGGACGCGACACCGGCTCTCTGACACGTTAGGTAGCAGTTACCTGAGGACCCCGAGGAGACACCCAAGTGTGCTGATCCGTCTCCCAGGAGGAGCCTACGGTGCTGGAGGTGATGGGGGAGTGCGTCGGCTTCCAGGCGCAGATCGCCTCGGTTATAGAGCTGCTGGCCAACTCGGCGGTTGCTGAGATCTGCAAACTGGTGGACGATGGCTACGCGGTGCTGCGCGCCCAGATGGAGCTGGAGCGAGAGAAGAGCGAGAGGGAGAACCGTGTCCTGCGACAGAAGCTGCGAGAAATGGACGTGAAGATCCGCAGCTACGAGAGGAAGAAGAAAAGACGCAACCTGCGGGAAGAAATCCTGCACGGCGCCCATTTCCGGCCACCGGAAGGTAAACAGGTGGAGATGACAGGTGTGCAGACATGTTCCTGACAGCCGGCGGGGGCCCAGCCATGGGGACACCACCACAACAGCTTGTATTTAAATCATCTCTGACATGTTTGAACTCTATTTTTGTATTTGATCTGAACTTTCTGCCGAGTCTCTTGTGTTGCACCTGTGGCTCAAACACACGTTTGAGCCACAGGTGCGAAGCCACCGGTTGATAGAATAGAAATGAATGAGATGAACAACCAAGACCCAACATGTTGGTGCGTTCAGGTTCTTCCAGGGTCGGATCTGCTCTCACAGATTTGCTAGTAGGCCTGGAGTTCTGAGGCTGGAGGAGTTCTCCTGGCTGGAGGTCTCTCCTGGCTGGAGCCGCTGCTCCAGGGTGCTGACAGGAGGTCTGGGTGGAGACACTGACTTTTCTTCTTTGTGCTGTTCTTCTCAGGACCAGGTCCTCACCAGACTTTGCTTCCTCTTCCTCCTTCCTCCTCTGAAAGTAAACGCTTACACCCTCCGTCAAAGGTGAGCAAATGTCTGCTTGAACATCTGTCTGAGGCTGGAGGACTCCACCTCCTCAGCTCCCACATCCACCTCCTGATGGTGCCTCTGGAGCGCCCCCAGGAGGACACGCTTGCTGCTTCCTCAGCAGAGTTTCTCTGTCTTGCAGCAGGAGGAAAACAGGCTGCTGCTGCAGGTGAAGCAGGAGAAGGTGGACAGAGACGACTGCAACCTGGACCTGAAGGTGGAGGTGAACATCAGCTCCGAGTGCAGCCTGTCCTCTGGTGAGTGTCTCCGTCTGCTGGACGTGGGGGTGCACCTCCAGTTGCTGACCAGTCTTGTTTGTAGACGTGCACAGAGGGACCTGGACCTGGTGCTCCTCTAGCTCCTAAGCTGGGTGGAGGCTTTGCTGCTCCCTAAAGCCGTCTGTCCCTCCGTAGGTGCAGAGCCCTGTGAGGAGCTTCCAAGTGAGACGCTGGTGGATGGCAGCATCTCCACCACGGCCCAGGGCACTGCCTCTCCGCCAGGGGCCTCCGTGGGTCTGAGCTGCGGGCCTTGGGCCAGATCCAGATCCAGCAGCCTGCTGCTCCTCCGGGGGGGGCCTCCGTTGCTGGAAGCTCCTGCTGGGCTGACGGATGAAGCCCTGAAGTCTGAGGGTGGAGCGGACAGCGGTTCTGGAGGAGAACTGGCTCCCCCTGAGGAGCTCCCCAGCCTGGACCTGCCCTGGATGCAGGAGCGCCTCAGCCATCTGGGGGCGGCATACACAGCAGCTCAGCTGGGTCCGGGCACCACCCAAGCTACCGTCCCCGCCCAGGGCGGAGCTGAGAGTCTGGAAGCCCCTCCCACCATGCTCTTCACAGGGACTTCCCACCAAATGGCAGCTTTCTCCGCTTCCTTCGACATGGCTCCTGCAGCAGCTGCTCCACCTCCACCGCCTCCACCCACCTCCACCAACCAGAGAGGCTCCTCGGCTTCCAAAGAGCCTCTGGTGTGTGCCGTGTGCGGCCGCATGTTTGCGAGCAGCACGACTCTGAAGCTGCACCAGCGGGTCCACAGTGGGGAGAGGCCGTTCCCCTGCCCCCACTGTGGGAAGGGCTTTGCTCAGCCCAGCAACCTGCGCGTGCACCTGCTCATCCACACAGGCGAGCGGCGCTACCGCTGCACGCTGTGTGGGAAGAGCTTCCTGTCGTCCAGCCACCTGAAGAGGCACCGCACCGTCCACACCCAGGAGAAGCCCTACAGCTGTTCCCGCTGTGGACAGGCCTTCAGCCAGATGTGCAGCGTGCGCAGACACCGCCAGCAGTCCCAGTGTGGCCTGTAGGGGGCGCCACAGCTGGGGCCAAACGTGCCACCAAGAAAAGCTTCGGCCTGACGCAGCAGATGTTACGAACCTGTAAACGAGGAGCCCAAGAAGCCGGTTCCTGGTGAGGAAAGAGGAACGCCGCTGCTGTCCTTCAGACCCACGTCTGTGCTCACAGGATCACTGCAGCCTGACCTTTGACCCTGGTTCCACAGCTATGGAGCAACGCTGGCGAAGGGCATCCCAACCGTGCTGGTGCTCCACCCTCAGCTGAGCTCATCATGTTGAACAGCGTGTTTTCATCTGTGTAACACACCAACCCCCGACGTCTGCTTCCAGCTCTGCAAACCTGCGCGTTTGCTGTCCTGTTCACTGTTAGCCTGGAAACTGAAGCCTGCTCCACCTGTAGAGTTAACGAGCCTGGAAACTGGAGCCTGCTCCACCTGTAGAGTTAGAATGTCCCCGTTAGTTTGGCTCTTCTGACGCTGCAGCAGCAGCTAACACTTGCGGAAGCTTCCTGCGCTTCAAACATGATTAAAAGCTGCCATCACCACTGTGACATCATGTCTTTAATTCAGGCGTCTGCGGAGGGAAAAGGTGCTGCGTTACCTGTAAACAGGGACGCAGCCATGATGACAGAAGTGCTGAATGGCAGCTTCTGCCATCATGGCTGCTCAGGTTGGACCAGAGGGACGTATGAAACACGGAACCAATCTCATGACTCCTTTGCTTAGTTTTTATTAGTTTGGATTTAAAGTAACAGTGTTGATGCTCAAGTATCCCCAATAAGATCAAATCTGGATCAGATCCTGTTCACTCTGACAACCTTAATGCCTCCAAACACCTCTGTGTTAGCCAGCGTGCTAACATCTCTGGGTTAGCCAGCATGCTAATACAGCAGAAACATTCCTACGCTCAACTTTTCTATCTTCTCAAAGCAAAAAAAAACCTGATTATGTCCTCTTAATCTCATTGTTAGTGTTTCTATGCCTGAGAAATTGGACAATTTAGAATCTATTCATTTTAAAACATAAATGTTAACATTTTCATTGTGATAGGTTGTAATTCTCAAAAATGATCTCCAGACAATGAATTTCTCTCATTCCCACAATGTTTCAATGCTGAGACCAAATCAGCCAAGTTCTCCACCTGAGGAAACCCCGACCGTGTCTGATCGTGTTTACAGGCTCGTTCCCATGACAACTATGTCTTCAGCCATGTCAACGTGGTTGAAGCATCCAAGCTTGGTGTAAAAATCAATCATCCTCTGGTCGCGGCGCCTCAGCTCACAGAAAGCACCTTTAGAACCTGGAGGGGGCAGAAATGGAAAAGAATCAACGTGGAGCCGGAATGCTGGCTGGTTCCGTCTTAGGGGGAGGCCAAAGCTGCCCAAGGAGGCCTCTGGGTTCTCAGAGCCAGTTTGGCAGCAGCTGAAGGTTCTCCAGGGGAGGATGCTTGATGTTCGTGTGCCCAGGTGTGTGGGAGGTCCAGAGAGCTCTCCCTGGTTTGATGGTCAGCAGGTCTATCAAACACCACACAGAGGACCGACTCCGCCTCAGTTTACAGCTTCTCAACCTACCAGAGGTCCTGATGGAGGACAGCAGCTGAGACATCATGCGCTTTGCTGGAGACCAGTCTGTGACCCGGGGCAGAAGCTGCATGGTAACCAGGGACGGGAACTCCTCCAACACTGAAGGACTTACTGCCCTCTGGTGGACGGAGGCAGAGCGATAAACACCAGCAGGCTCCACGTTAGCGTAGGGACAGCTGAAGCTGCGTCTGATCACCTGACACTTGGCTGCAGCTTCTTTAGCATCGACGAGCGCCAGAGCGCAGCCACACAGTCCAGCGTCGTCCTCCAGGACCAGAGCAGAGCCAGGGGAAGGGTGGAGCTCCCCGCTCAGCAGGCTGAGGGCCAAGCAGAGACAGCCAGCAGAAGCGAGGCTGAGCGCGAGGGCGTAGGCAGCAAGCCGCCTCCTTACCTCTGACAGAGGAGTGGCGGCTGCAGCGGCGTGCACGCTGGCCTCCCTGCACTCGTCTCCCTGGAGAGGCCTTCCAGCTGGCCCTGAGGGGGGAGCAGGTTTGAGAAAAGCCAGTCTGAAGGAGCCGACGCACCAGGAGGATCCTCACCTGGTCCTGGGGCCAGTAGGGCCTGATGCAGTAGGTCCTGGGAGGCTGCCTGAACAGGTCCCCGTCTCCGTCAGCAGGCAGCAACCTCTGCAAACACACGGTTACCTGGGCAACCGTTGGGCCTCCGCTCGGCTCATTAACAAGCCTCCACACACAGAGGGAACAGCTCACCTGAAACTCTCCCGACAGGCCTCCTCTTAAGGTCCACGCCTCCGGATCATGGTTCCTGAGCTGGCTCCAGGGTTGAAGATGGCCTCCTGTTGAAAAACACAAGGCTGGAATCAAAGACAAGAGTCTCTGCTGAACTCAGCTGCTCGTTTCCATGGTTACGCATGATTGGAAACTGGCTGGAGCTGGAAGGGCTAGCTCAGGTGTTCAGGACACCAGCTGCGAAGCTGCACAGTAGATGTTCACACCTAAAGCCTTCACGTAGGCTCGAGCCAGACCAAGGCCACCCTTGAGGTCACCGATGTAGGTGTAGAGGTCGTACACCACGCTGCGGTTGGGCACGTTCGACAGGCGGTGAAACATCTGCACCACCGCCTCACACAGGTCATCAAAGTGCAGAGCTCTGGAGCTCCACTCGGCCGTCTGGGAACAGGAGGAACGAAGATGCATGGAGCTGCTGCTGGAGAGCTTCTGAAAGGGCAGGTGGACCCACCTCCTCTGGAGAAGTTCCAAAAGAGCAGGTGGACCCACCTCCTCTGCGCTGTGGTTCTTCAGCCAGTCCAGCTCCTGCAGCATGGTCCTGGCTGTCTGCCCGTGCTCGTAGGGCAGGTAGAAGAGGTCCGCCAGCAGCTTCAGGTCGTCCAGGCTCAGGGGCTCTGCTGTGCTCAGCGGTTTCTCGTCAGCTCCAGGAGCGCAGGAGCTCTCTCCCATCTCCATCTGCATGGGCTCCTCATCTGACTCCTTCCTGACACCTCCTGGAGGGTGAGAGCCAGGAGAGCGAGCTCATGGACCCGAGCAGCTGCTCCTTAGAGGAGGCGGCACCTTCTCTACCTGCAGGATGATCAGGGACGAGAAGCTCCTGTAACCAGTCGGTGAGGGCCAGGCTCAGGGCCTTCTGGGGGCTGTAGCAGGGCTCCGCCTCTTCCTCACCTGTCCAGACACAGAGAGCACCCACGCCCCCCTCCGCAGTAAATACACAACTAACTCACATCCGCTTAAAGAAGAGAGAAAAGGTGTGTTGCCATGGCAACGATGCAAACCATGCTCCTCTCAGACAGCTTTCCACATGAAACTAGCAAAGGGTTCCTGTTCCAGCCAATCACAGGACAGGACACAAAGGGTTCCTGTTCCAGCCAATCACAGGACAGGATCCTGCCAGGCTGAGCAGAAACTGCACCAGTCAGAACCACAGAGAGGTCCTGCAACCACAGCAGCTGCTGAGCCTGGACACCTGCACCACTGACCCGTCTCACCACCGCTTCAGCTCTGAATGTCTACAGTGGCTCTGCACGTCAGACAGACAGGCAGGCAGGCAGGCAGAGAGACAGACAGACAGACAGACAGACAGGCAGAGAGACAGACAGGCAGGCAGACAGACAGAGAGAGAGAGAGAGAGAGAGACAGAGAGAGAGACAGACAGGCAGGCAGAGAGACAGACAGAGAGAGAGACAGAGAGAGAGACAAACAGGCAGGCAGAGAGACAGACAGAGAGACAGACAGGCAGGCAGAGAGAGAGACAGAGAGAGAGAGACAGACAGGCAGGCAGAGAGAGAGAGAGAGACAGACAGGCAGGCAGAGAGACAGACAGACAGAGAGACAGACAGGCAGGCAGGCAGACAGACAGACAGAGAGAGAGACAGAGAGAGAGACAGACAGGCAGGCAGAGAGACAGACAGACAGAGAGACAGACAGAGGAGTTGGAGTGGCTGGAAGCAGAGACTCACCCATTTCCACGTCCCTCTGCCCTCCACCAGGGGGGGCTCTACACCAGGTTGCTAAGGTGTGGACGGCCACAAAGTTGGGGTAGAACTCACAGTTGGGGTTGGTGAGGACTCCTCTCAGCTTGGGGATCAACTCTGTGGGACGGTCCTACACAGGAGACGGGCGTGACCTTCTGAGCAAACACGCCTGGAAGAGCAGCCAGAGCAGGTCTACCTTGTAGGGTCCCAGGAAGAGCCTCTGGGGGTCGTAGTCGTTGGCGTGGAGGTTGTCCCAGATGACCGGAGCTCTCCCCAGGACAGACGACACCTCTTCTATGGAACCCACAGAGATCTTCTGGGACACCACTTTGGGACCTGGACAGGCCCAAATGTCTTAGACAAGGAACCAGTGGAGGCTGGAAAGAGACAGCACTGGTTCTGGAGGGGTACCGGTCCACAGGACGTCTATTCCAGGCAGGAGCTCCTCCCCTACGGTCTGCAGGTAAGCCGACTGGGACACAGTTGGAGTGCAGAAGGCAGCACAATAATCTGGAGACAGAAGATCACACCCATCAGCAGAGCAGGCTGGCCTGCTGGCCCCCGTCAGACACAAACACACGCTTAGAGCGCCCCCTGCTGGCCCCCCCAGACACAACCTGAGCCTACAGAAACGCACGCTTAGAGCGCCCCCTGCTGGCCCCCGTCAGACACAACCTGAGCCTACAGAAACACACGCTTAGAGCGCCCCCTGCTGGCCTCCCCAGACACAACCTGAGCCTACAGAAACGCACGCTTAGAGCGCCCCCTGCTGGCCCCCCCCAGACACAACCTGAGCCTACAGAAACACGCTTAGGGCAGCCGTGACACCCAGCTGGTCCCAGCAGAGCCCAGACACATCCAGCTGGGAGCAGCTGGGATGTCGCTCAGGTTGTCATGGCAACAGCTGGATGCAGCCTCACCTGTAGGACAGAAGAGGAAGGTCTCGGGTTCTTCCAGGTGTTGGTACACGGCGTTGGTGACGACCACCTGAGCGTGAGCCAAGGAGCTGAAAGCCCTTTTATCAGCGGGACACATCTCCCTCTCGATGTCATCAAATAGCAACGAGAAGCTCCTGCAGCCAAACCGCTTCACCTGGTGGACCCAGAGGTCAGCGTGAAGGTGGAGGCAGCGTTCAAACATGCTCCAGGTGCGGCTGCAGTCCTACCTGATCCAGCTTTCTCTTCAGGGTGGACACCTCTCTGGGGCTGGAAAAAGTCATGTCCAGGCCCGGCGAGATGGCGTAGACAAAGTCAACGTCATGCTGTTTGGCTGCAGCTATCAGAGCCGCCAGTTGTTCTGGGGCACGTGGAAGGAAAAAACACAGTTGTTCCTGTTAGTCAAATATGTAGCTGAGCTGGTTCAAACTGGAACCTCCCTTTGAACCAGTCTGCAAACCAGTGTCCCTTTAGACTCAAACGTCTTCACACATTTGTGAGCAACTCCTTACATATTTGATCATCCCAGACGGATAAAGTCATTCTTTTCCTAAGGAGACGTGTGCCAGGTCCTGCCCTCCACATGGACTCTGGACCAGCTGGGACCAGCAGGGCTCTGCTGGGACCAGCCGGGTGTGTGTGGGCTCTGCTGGGGCTCACCTGCCTCCCCTGCGGTGTACAGGTCTCTCCAGTACATCCTGTGCTTGGAGTCGTCTTTGGGGGCGTACAGGTAGGTGTTCAGGCCCCACCTCTGCTCCCTGAGCAGAAGCAGAGACGCATCAGGCTCCCCAGAAGTTCACCAGGGGACAGAAACCCAGTAGAGACGAAGGAAAGTTAAACAAGCTGAGTTTGTTAGCCTCAAAGCAAAGCCTGCTGCTCCAGGAGCAACATCCCAGGCTCCACATACCGCTTAAACAGCTCCGCCCTCTGCTCCATGGACCACGGCCGGCCATAGAATCCTTCAAGACAGGTTGTTGATTAGAGGATCGACAGCTACGGCCCGCCAGTAAGAGGTAAACACAGCAGAGATGGTGCGACTGAAACCAGCCAGCCGCCAGGTTCGCCCCTGCGGTAACTGGCGCCACTGGTCCCGGTCTGCTCACCTTCCACCACCCCGCTGATGAAGCGCCTGGTCCCGGGGTCACACATGGCCGGCTCTGGATCTGCCTCCTGCTCTTCCGCCAGTCTCAGTCAGCTCATTTCCTCACTCTCACGCTTCCGGCTTCTCACGCATGCGCACTCCCGCCGGCACTTAGCATCGCTAGCATGATGCTAACCGGCGTCCTCAGCAGGTGAAGGTAGAAGATAACCAGGCGGTAAAGACTGGAAGATCTGCTCGGGGTTTGCCCTCTGCTCCGGCGGGACTTTCACCTCCAGGCTGCTGTTTATAACCTCACTTATTCACTCTGCTCGTGTTTTAAACAACAAAACATGGAGCCATAAATGACTCAGCAAGACTCATCAGCATTTCACGTCTGACCGGTCTGACTTCAATTTGGGATTTTAGCTAAATCAATAATGAACGTGGCGTTTTATTTCTAAAAAACCAGCAAATGTACTGAAACTGTCAGAGACACATGGAAAACAGCATTTATTGTTAGAAACATGAATATGAAACCAAATTCTGCTGTTTATACAAGGGTGAACACGTAGACGTGGCGAGGGTCCAGAGCTCTTTGCATGTCTCAGGACCGTCTCCTGCGTCCTCCCTGGGCCTGTTTCAGTAGCTGGTCAAAGTCCAGGTCCTCAAAGTTGCTCCTGGCAGGAGAAGGATCCATCTCCCTGTCTGCGTCTGAGGGAAGCAACAGCATGAACCCTTCATGACTGCCCACACCTGGTGACACCAAGTCATGTTTAGAGGTGGAGCAGCTTCAGGGCTTAAATGTCAGGCCTATTTATAACAGCCCTCATCTCCAGCATCAAGGCTTCCAAAGACTCAGACAGACATAAAAGGGAGAATCGAACATGAATGAATGAGTTCAACACGTCCTCCATCAGAGGGACCGTGGTCCTGATGCTGCGTGCGCTCTCTGTTGTCATGTTAACATGCAGCCAACTCCACATTTTTCTGACCAATCAGGAGAAGCAGATTACGACGTGCACCAGCTTGACACTCAGTGCAAGGTCCATGACCTATTTGACCTGGTCTTTTTCTAGGTTTGGTTAACAAAGTCTGCTTTCACCTGGTCTTTCTGGGCTGTTCTGCTGAGACTGACGGCCGATTCTTTCAGCAGGAAGTTGCATCATAATAAAACGAGCTCTGAGAAGCTTCCTGACCTAACCCTAACCCTTCCAGACCTAACCCTTACCCCTAACCCTTCCAGACCCTTCTTAACCCTAACGCCTGTGGAGCTGCCAACCTCCTGAGATTCTGTGTCAAAGAGAGTGTGAAAGGCTCGGCTCCTACCCAGGTCAGTGTAATCTGAAGGACAGAACTGTCTCCTCCCACCGAAGCACAGGTCAAAGGGCTTCTCATGGGGCCTGCGAAGTTTGCTGCCGTTGTCGATGGCGGTAAAGGCGTCCTTCACGTTGTAGAAGGTGACAAAGCCGTAGTGGTCACTGTGGATCCAAGCACACGGCGTTCTGGGTTAGCTAACGCTCAGCTAGGAGCGTGAAAAGAGCAGCTGTGCACACGGACCCCATCTCTCTGAAGTGCAGCGACACACACTCCACCTGTCCAAACTGCAGGAAACGCTCCCTCAGCTCATCGTGCGTCATGGAGCCGCAGATGCGACCGACATACACCACCCTGCGTTCATCCTGCACGACACAGTCGCAACAATGACCCTCAAAGCCAGTGTGGCCCCAGAGGCCCAGGCTGCAGCACTGCTGACTCACTATAGCCTTGAGCTTCTGCATCCTGCTCTCCCGCTCGCTCCGGAGCCTCCCACAGGTTCTGCAGAGAAAGGACAAGCAGCTGCAGGAGCACGCTCCACAGCAGGACACAGCTGGCCTCAACTCACCTGGAACCTCCTCCAGGACGCTGCTTCCTGGCTGCTGGTGACCTAGACCGGGACCAGGATGTGGACCTGGACCTGCTGCCTCTGCTTCTGGAGCGAGAGCACCTGTAGCGTCTCTGTGGAGAGCGTGAAGAGGAACTGCTGCCAGAACGTTTACCCCGATGCCTGCAGGACAGGAGGAGTCATGAGCAGAACAGCACCAGCACATCCACCCCTCACACATATGCAGTCCTTGTCTTTGCCTTTCTGGGGAGCGAGACGGAGACGGGGACAGAGACGGGGACGATGAGGAGGAGGAACCAGAGCTGGAACCAGAATGAGCTCTTCTGCGACACCTCCTCCCGTCTCTCCCTCTGGATGGAGGGCTGGGTGGAGGTGTGGGCAGGGGCCACAGGCCTGTGGTCTCTTCAGACCCAGATGGAGCCCTGACGGTGGGTGTGTGCGAGCCAGTCTCAGGTCTTCCAGGCAGATGTGTCTCAGGTGAGGCACTGCTGCTGTCCGTAGCTCTGAGGTTCCAGGTGGAGGCTCCGTGTCTGCTATGAGGGTCTGGACAGACGTCCCTGAGGTTGGTGGCCCTGCCGTGTGGAGGTCTGCAGTAGTCATGATCAGAGGACAGGTGACAGGTGAGGACAGCAGCGGTTCCTGAGAGGTGCCCGTGTGTCTTCCTGCTGGCCAGAGGCCGAGGGGCGATTATCTGCACGGCCTTGGCTGAAGGCCTTTTTGGCCTTTTGCTTTGAGCGTCGATAATGACGTCACTGCCAAGAGGTTTGGGGACAGGTCCAGCCTGAGACGTGAGAGCAGGACAGGAAGTCCTGAGTGTGCCTGGAGTCTCAGCTGATTGTGCAGCCCCCAGAGCTTCAGCCTCTTCCAGGGACGGCTGCGCTCCCTCTTCTTTAGCTGCAGGAGAAAGAGCAGAAGTTACAAACGTCCTCCAGAAAGACGGAGCTGAGACCAAACTCACCCTGAGTTTCCTCAAACTGTTCCAGCAGACTGGTCAGGTCAGACGCTTCAAGGCCTACAGGAGGAGAGGACACAGCCATTAGGATGTTTGTTCTGGACAGGAACCACGAAGAGCAGCAGCTGGTATCCGTCTCTTCTGGGTCAAACCAACACAGGCCTTGACGCTTCACACCCTAGATCCTGACCTAAACTCAGCCATTAATACGACCTTAGCTTGTTATTAATACGACCTTAGCCTGTTAATACGACCTTAGCTTGTTATTAATACGACCTTAGCCTGTTAATACGACCTTAGCCTGTTAATACAACCTTAGCTTGTCATTAATACGACCTTAGCTTGTTATTAATACGACTTTAGCTTGTCATTAATATGACCTTAGCCTGTTATTAATACGACCTTAGCCTGTTAATATGACCTTAGCCTGTTATTAATACGACCTTAGCCTGTTAATACGACCTTAGCCTGTTATTAATACGACCTTAGCCTGTTAATACGACCTTAGCCTGTCATTAATACGACCTTAGCCTGTCATTAATACGACCTTAGCCTGAAGATGTGAAAAGATGCTCTGAAGGAACCCAGAGACGTCCCAGAGTGAGAGCGCCAGCAGGAAGGTGTTTACCTGACGCAGCTGACGAGCTCTGCAGCGTACGCTCGGAGCCAGGACCAGCTGGTGCTTCAGGCGCCCACTTCCTGTCGGCCTCTGTCTGTCGCTGCTCTTCTGCTTCGGCAGCACTCGTGAGGCCTGAGAAGGGAGAAGACTCCAGGCCGGGAATCTGCTCCGGAGGCTCCGAGTGCCTCGTGTCTGGGTCTGGGTCCGTGGCTGAGCCTTCAGAGGCTCCTGAAGCCCCCTGAGCCAGCTCAGCGTGAGCCCAGTCCTGAGGAGCAGAGGAGTGCTGCAGCTGCACACACCTTCCGGAGGACTCCGCCTGCTTCCACCCGCTGCTATCCAGGCTGCAGTCTGACCAGGACCACCTGTGGCTGCCTGGCAGGGCCACAGCAACCGGGTTTGGGGGATCACTGCTCACAGGAGGCTTTTTCTGAGGCCTCCTGTTACCACGTGGATGACCTGCAGGGGCTGCCAGCAGACCATGGGGGGAGGAGATCCCAGACTCAGCACTGCACCACTTTATTCTGCTGAGATCCAGACAAGCCCTCAGGTCAGACGCGGGCGCAGGCGCCACCGTGGTAGGACCACTCCGGGGGCTTGTGTCATGCGTGTTTGGTCCTTGTAAACTGAGGATGGGGGTTAGCTCCTGGGGAGTCCCAGACACAGAGGGCCATTTAGCGGTGTAGTTGCCTGGCTGTTCCAGCAGGGGTACTCTGGCTTGCTGCCTCTGCCTGTACTGCTGGAGGCTCAGCGACTTGGCTTTCTTCAGAGGGACAACCCCAGCGTTCTTTCCTCTCACGTGTGGGGACACATTCTGGGCCCCCTGCAGAGACCCGGGCACTGTTTTGGCTCCGGCTGACGCAGCTTCACCTGTGTTTGTCTGGTTCTTCTCACACAATCTTGCTTGCAGGGATTCCTCAAACGAGGACACTTGAACAGCACCAAAGCTCACCCTTTTCCTCTTGCGTGGTGATTTCTCATTCCTCAACACACTCCTTAAAAACGTCTTCTCTTCTGGTCTTTCATCATCATCAGAAACAACATTTATTTCTTCATCACTTCCTTCTTTAGGGCTCTCGTACTTCCACACCTGTTCCTGGGAGAAAAAGGCATGGCGTGTGCTCTGGCGCTCGCCCTCCTCCTCCACGTGCAGCTTCAGACAGTATGGGTGCATGATCTTCACCAGCCTGATGAGAGCGCTTGAGCTGAAGACCTCCACTTCAGCCTCTGCTCTACTGTTGCTGCAACAGGACAATGCTTGCGGTTGTTCTCCCAGAGGTGGGGGGCTGCCTTTCTTCCTTCTGCTTTCTTCCTCGTCCCCATCGGTCTTTGTCTTCACCGTCCCGTTCAGCAATGTGGGTCCTGCTCTGCCACCAAGTGAAAATCTCTATGGAGAGGAGAAAGAGGCTTCTGAAACACTGACGTTAGTTGGATAGTGTCAGCTTTTTTGGTCCTAACTGTCAACCCACTTGGGAGCTTCCGCTGGGCTTCGGGTGGTCAAGGAGCTCGGTGTCAGGCAGAGTGTCGAAGGGCGACAAATTCCCGTCTTCGTCCTCCACAGCGTCCAGCATCTCGGTCAGGGCAGACAGCAGCTTGTCGCTCTCATCGTCCACTCCATTCCCACCCTGGAAGACCAAAGAGCCAGAGAAAAGACCGCAAGGCTTCTTTCTGGGTTGATGCTAGAGATGCTCTGCAGAAGGTTTCACTGACCTTCCTACTGACCTCTGACATTAAAGCTGAGTCCTCAAAAATGGCTAAAATGGCCTGATCCACACAGGACTGCACATCCGTTCCCACACCATCCACGTGAAGGTAACCCTGGGTGTAAAACCCACACAGTCTTTAGAAAATACAACAGAGATGGCAAGACTGAAGAGAACATTATCAATCTTATAGGAGTAAAATTTCCCCTTTCTTCGGATTTTGGTGACTCTACCATGGGTAGTTCTATTAATGTTTCCTAAAATGTGTAATAATCGATTATTTCTTGTAAATTCTGGTTATGTTATTTATTTTACAAAAACAAAAGATGAGTCATACACGTAATAATGTAAAAAAAAATGATTGCCCTAAATAAATTAGGGCAAACTTTTTTTTTTTTTTACGTTATTACATGTATGAATCATCTTTTGTTTCTTGGGCCGTTTTATCTCAACTTGTTTGCAGCAGACCATTGAATATATTAAATAAATAATATAAATAACCAGAATTTACAAGAAATAATGGATCTATTACACATTTTAGGAAACATTAATAGAATTCCCCACGGTAGAGTCACCAAAATCTGAAGAAAGGGGAGATTTTACTCCTAGGAACAAAGAGCGTCTTCTTCCCTGGCTCCTTTCAAAAACTACAAAGTGGTAATATCGCGGTCGTACGTGATTTCGTGTTCAGCGTCCTGTTGACAATGATCGCTCTAAATACGAGAGCTTTTAATTTGACAGTTTCCCGGATGTTTAATTTTCTCTTCGCATCAGACTTCCTGTCCGGCACGCGATGGATTGTGCTAGCTTGTTGCGGAGTTCTCCGTCCGTCCAGACGCATCCGGTGGAAACGGCCGGACGGCAGAAATCTGGACGGATAGACGGGACGCACCGCATCCAGTGGTAACCCGGGGTAACAGACGCGTCATTACGCTGTAACAATGCTTTTTATTACAGACTGTCTGAAGCTGAAAGTGGACAAGCACCAAACTAGAGGATGATGATGGCTCCTGAGCAGCCTCGTCAGAACAGCGGGTACTCTGCTGAGCGCCAGCCGCTCGCAGACTGTCGCTTTATCAAATTAAAACACTGACTGGCCAGGTTTCATAACAAAGGCGGAACCACAACTACTGAAGTGTCGCTAGCGCAGCTAAACAGGCTAAATGATAGGAGGCTCGGCTCGGAAGTTCCCTGTTACATACGCGCAGGACCGCCATGTCCCAGCCACGTGTCGCCGCGGACGCGTGCTCTTGCGGAAATGCCGCTTATTAACGACGCGGAATCCACTTGCGTGCCGTTCTTCCATGCAGGACCAGCTCAAAGGGCTCCATCGGTACCGCTTTCAAGGTGTCGGTGGCCACAGGGACGTTGCTGCCGGCATTTCGGTCCGGGTGAGTCCATCTCCACCGCGCCGCCATCTTGCTGCTGTACACGGCGCCGCGTGCGGCAGGCCGGGACGAGGCGCGTAGTCACCGCGTGGTGGAGCACGCGGGACTGCAAGTTTGACAGCGGAAAATACCACGAGCGAGGAAGAGGAGCGCGGGAAGAAAAGCGAAGGAAGGCAAAGCGCTTTTTACAGAGCCTTAGCTTGCTAACGGTTAGCCCTAGCCCTCAGTTACAAAAATACCATACACGCGTGGCTTTAAGGTACCAGGGGAATGGTGCTGCACAGAGGTGTGGACTCGAGTCACATGACTTGGAATCGAGTCATGAATTTGATGACTTTAGACTCGACTTGACAAAATATTAGAAGACTTGCAACTCGAGCAATGACTCGTGACTTCACTTGGACTTGAGCCTTTTGACTTGCTACTTTCACCAAAACACAAGATTAAAATGTATGTTAGAAACGAACGCTCTGCGTCTTTCTCTCGCCCTCTGTGCGCGAGCTGCAGGCTTAACGTCCAATCAAATTGGATCTATGTTGTTTTGATCCGACAGCATCCAATCAAATTGTAGGACAACAACCAACGAAGAAGAAATAGTACTCAATGAGCCACTTTGAAAGATGATACCCAAAACAGTGTCGTTCGGGTACAAAAGTTACGAGGTGGTGAACAAAAAACGGATTACAATGTGCAAAACATGCGGGTCGAACATTACAGACGGAGAGGCAACAACTTCAAACTTCGTTCGACGTGTGAAATTACACAAAGAGCAGTAAATAGAACTGGTGAGCTAATGCTCAGCTAACATTAGCTTATCGGCTAAGTAACTGTGCTAGCTGTGTAGTTAATGATGCTGTAAACTTGAACGTTACATTGCAAACACGATGATAATCTGTTGCGTCCACTGCGGGTTCTAGTTTAAAAGATAATTCATGTGAACTCTGCTGCAGGTCCTTCATCCCATCAGCTGTCAGACTGTTTACCAGCCTGACTTAATGTAGCGCTGTTCTGCTGTATAACTCACCTCCCTCATGCATTACTGTATGTTTGCATTGGTTTATCATCTCTATGCAATATTTATTACACACTGTGTATTACACTGTGTAAAAATCTCGGCTGCTAATATTCTGTGCAATCTGGAAATGTTTACATTGCTTAGTATTTTTAATGCTACACACCAAGTGTGTATTGTACAACTCTGCACAATTATCCTGCGCAGCCCCCAGTATACACCAGTGTAAATGCCCATATATCCATATCTCTCCCATATACATATGTACAGTATATGTAAGTATATAGTGTGTTTATAGTCCTGCCCATCTGGTACTTTACATTTTATATTGTTACATTTGTATATTTTGAAATTCTGAAATTGAATAGCTTAATTTTACAAGTATCCTACTGTCACTTCCTCCTTATGTGTGGCTATAATGGATATTTTTTTAACAAATAATTTCAGTTGCATTTCATCAAATGTGTTTATTCTGTGTAGAAGTAGTTTAAAGGGAGAATATTCTTGAAGAATATGAATCAAATGTTAAATGGTGCTGGTTAATAGTGCAATGGCAGCACTACTTTCCTTGTAAATGTTCAATGCACTTGTTTATCAAATTTGTTTTGATAAATAAATATACACTGCTCAAAAAATAAAGGGAACACTTACACAACACAATGTGACTCCAAGTCCATCACACTTCTGTGAAATCAAACACTGATTGACAATCAATGTCACATGCCACAGGAGAAATGATGAGCAAGACACCCCAGTAAGGGCGGGGTTCTGCAGGTGGTGGCCACAGAGCACTTCCCAGTTCCTCCGCTTTCTGGCCGTTTTGGTCACTGGAATGCTGGCGGTGCTTTCACTCGTGGGAGCAGGAGCTGGAGTCCACCACCCACACTCAGGTAGGGCAGCTCTTCCAGGATGGCACATCAGTGCAGCTGTGGCCAGAAGGTCTGTCAGCATGGCGTCCAGAGCATGGAGGCGCTACCAGGAGCCAGGCCAGTACATCAGGAGAGGTGGAGGCCGTAGGAGGGCAACAGCCCAGCAGCAGGACCGCCACCTCCAACAGAGCCCTGCTAAATGACCTCCAGCAGTATGAGATATGAGGGCCCCACGTGCACAGGTGGGGGCTGTGCTTACAGCCCAACACCGTGCAGGCTCCCACTGAGCACCTGTGACAGACGTGAGTCTGGAGACGCCGTGGGGAAGGTTCTGCTGCCTGACTGCCATTAGGTACCCAGATGAGATCCTCGGACCCTTGTGAGACCATCTGCTGGTGCGGTTGGCCCTGGGTTCCTCCTAATGCTAGACCTCCTGTGGCTGGAGTGTGTCAGCAGTCCAGGACGGGCCCGTCCGTTCCCAGACCTGGATCCACCTGAGACATCAGGGACATCATGTCTCGCTCCGTCCACCAAAGCCACAGACTGTCCAGGAGCTGGTGGATGCTTCAGTCCAGGTCTGGGAGGAGATCCCTCAGGAGACCATCTGCCACCTCCTCAGGAGCGAGCACGCACGCGCGCGCGCGCACGCACACACACACACACACGCACACGCCTCTTGACTTGTTTTAAGGACATCACATCAACGCTGGATCAGTCTGTGGTGTTTTTCCACTTTAATTTTGAGTGACTCCAAATCCAGACCTCCAGGGGTTAGTACATTTGATTTCCTTTGACCATTTCTGTGATTTTGTTGTCAGCACATTCAACTATGTAAAGAACAAAGTAATAAGAATATTTCATTCATTCAGGTCTCAGATGGGTCATTTTAGGGTTCCCTTTATTGTTTGGAGCAGTGTATATTAGTACTTTGTTGCTAAAACGACTCGAAACTCAAAGTGTGGCACCTGGGACTGGACTCGGGACTCTCCGGTTTGGACTTGGGACTGGACTCGGGACTCTCCGGTTTGGACTTGGGACTGGACTCGGGACTTTAGGGCAAAGACTTGAGACTTGCAAAGCAATGACTTGGTCCCGCCTGTGCCTCAGACTCTAGGAAGTGATAATGGGAACGTCTGAGCAGGTCAAAGGTCCAGGTAGAGCCAGCGTCCACGTTCCTGCAGGCAGGGAGGTCTACTGGCCCCGGGGGGACCTTCTCAGCTTCTCTGATGACCTCCAGCACGCTGCATCTATGACTTTACTAAAGCAGTTCAGGGGCTGGGGGGGCAGTGGTGGGGGTCCAAGCCTCCGGGGCTGGGCTGGATCCTCGGAGCCACCAGGAGAGAAGCTGCAAACGTGCTGAAGATCTTCAGGAGGAAACAGAGACGGAACATCTGGTCACTCAACGCTGGAGGTCTGAGCTTCAGCCACGTCTCCAGCCTGGCTGTCCACGTCCTCATCAGACACGTCCACGGAGACGTCGTCCAGGGCCAGGGGACGGCGGCCGGAGCGGCCAGAGAAGCTGCTGACGGGACCTCCACGCCTGGGTGGGGGGGGGGAGGGAGGAGAGAGAGAGGGGGAGAGAGAGGGAGAGTGTCCTCATTCAGATCCTGGTGTGTGAGCGTGCACCTGCCTCTCTCCTCACCTGAGGCGGTTCTTCAGGGAGGTGACCTCCCTGCTCAGACCTTCGCTGGCCTCGCTGGCCTCCTCCAGCTCCCTCTGAAGCTTCCTGCGGGAGGCGTTGGCCCTGGTGGCCTCCTCCTCCGCCTCCTCCAGCTGCCGCTTCAGCTGCTTCATGCGCGAGTTGGCTTTTTCCATCTGAGGGAGAAACGGTGGCGAGAACCGAGGCTCAGAGGAGGACCGAGGCTCACAGCCCCTGAGGAGGACCGAGGCTCAGAGCCCCTGAGGAGGACCGAGGCTCAGAGCCCCTGAGGAGGACCGAGGCTCAGAGCTGCTTACCTGCTCCTTGTACTGGTCCACGTGCCGCCGTTCATCCTCCACCTGCATCAGCACCTCCTTCAGCTTCTTCTCTGAGCGGCGGACCGTCTTGTTAGCTGCAGCTCTCTCTCTGCAGGAGAGGAGGAGGAGGAGGAGAGGAGGAGGAGCGTCAGCCTCAGCCTGGCTGCAGCAGCAGGCTCCTCCTCCTCTGACCACACCTACTTGGCTTCCTGCTCCAGCTGCTCCTCCAGCGTCAGCAGCTTGGCCTCCAGAGAGCTGATGGAGGCTTTGAACTTGGACTTGACCGTCCCCTCCAGCTCTGCTAGCTTGGCCTTCAGGTCCTGCAGGTGAACAGGTAGGTGAACGGGGACACACAGGTGAACGGGGACACAGGTGAACAGGCAGGTGAACGGGGACACACAGGTGAACAGGCAGGTGAACGGGGACACACAGGTGAACGGGGACACAGGAGAACAGGCAGGTGAACGGGGACACACAGGTGAACAGGCAGGAGAACGGGGACACACAGGTGAACGGGGACACAGGTGAACAGGCAGGTGAACGGGGACACACAGGTGAACTGGGACACGCCTGCTGCCTCCCAGCCAAACCTTGTTGTGGCGCTCCAGCTGCTGCCGAGCGTTCTCGCTCTTCTGGCTAGCGCTGCGCTCTGCAGCCAACTCGCTGGTAAGACCGTCCACCTGAGACAGAGCGAGCAGGTGAGACGGGCCGCGTGCAGCAGGGCTCCGCTGAAGGTGGGCTGCTCACCTGCAGGTTGGCCTTGCGGAGGCGATCGTTGAGCAGCTCCATGTTTCCTTGTTCTTCCTCCAGCTCCTCCTCCAGCTGGGCCAGCCGAGCCTCCAGCCTCCTCTTCTCCTCCAGCAGGGACGACCTGCAGGCACAGCTCATTGTGATCCAGCCTGAAGCCCTCACCAACCCTCCCGCAGCCTCCACACTCACTTCCCAGAGGTGCTGTTGGAGATCTCCTCAGCCAGCTCGTCCCTCTCCTGCTCGGCGTGTCGGCGGGCTCTCTCTGCGGCGGCCTGCTCCTACAGACAAGCAGCAGATCTTCTCAGACATGGAGCACTCACACATGGTCTTTCCTTCAAAGACATGTGAAGTGAACCTCCTGCAGCTGCAGAAGCTCTGCTTCCAGGCTCTTGAGCTTCTTCTCGTTTTCCTTGGCCTGGGTGAAGATCTCGTCTCTGGAAGCTCTGGCCTCGTCCAGCTCCCTCTGGTAGTCCTTCACCTGAGCCTAGCGACCAGGGAGGAGTCAGCGGGACACGGTTAGTGTGGTGATCCAACAGAAGCTAACGACTGCTGTCCCTCTCACAGACTGCACGGTTCTTCCCGGGTTCCTCCGGAGGTGCTGAGGGAAGGGATGGAACACCTCACCTGGAGCTTCCGCAGCTGTTTGACGGCTTCGTCTCGGCCTTTATTAGCAGCTTCCGCTTGTCCCTCCAGCTCGTTCAGATCCAGCTCCAGCTTCTTCTTGCCAGCCACAGACAGTGCTCTCTGCTTTCGCTCGTCCTCCAGCTCTGCCTCCATCTCTCGCACCTGCGTTGAGGAAAGACTGGTCAGGCTGGAAGCCTCCACAGCTGCTGGCCTGGTGGCCTCCCGTACCTGCTTGATGAGCGCCCTCTTCTTCTCCTCTCCCTGTTCCTCTCGGGCCTGCAGGTCTCGGTCAAACTGAGCCTTCATGGCCTGCATGTTGACCTCCAGCCGCAGCTTAGCATCTTCTGTGGCCTGCAGCTCGTCCTCCAGCTCCTCCAGCTGAGTCCTCATCTCCTCCAGCTGTTGCTCAAGCGTTCGTTTGGACTTCTCCAGCTCGTGGACCTGCACACAGCAGCAGGAGGAGGAGAAAGCAAGCTCAGCAGTCGACCCTGCAGCCCCGCGTCTCTGCCTCTGGCCAGCTTACGTTCTTCCCCACGTCGTCCTTGGAGCTCATCAGATCCTCCATCTCAGCCCGCAGCTGCTTGTTGAACCTCTCCAGCTCCTCTTTAGCCTCCAAGGCCTCCTCCAGGGCTCTGCTCATGGACAGAGTTTTGGTCTCCTTCTCTCGGGCCTCGGCCTCGGCGCGATCACGCTCCTCAGCACAACGAGCTGAGATGCTTTTCTCCTCAGCCAGCAGCTGAAAGAGGAAACAGGGAAACCTTGGTGGACCAGACCTCCAGGGATCAGAGCTACAGAAACCTTGGTGGACCAGACCTCCAGGGATCAGAGCTACAGAAACCTTGGACCACCAGGCCTCCATCGCTGCTTATTGTTTGCTACCTGGTCAAACTTCTTCTGTTTCTTCTCCAGGTTGGACACAAGCTGCCTCTGGTGGTCCAGCTCCACCATCAGGTCGTCCAGCTCCTGCTGCAGGCGGTTCTTAGTCTTGTCCATCTTGTCCATGGCGACGGTCTTCTCCTCCAGATGCTGAGTGGCCAGCTCTACATCTTTCTGGAGCTTCCTCTTGAGCTCCTCCAGGCCCTCCGTCACTGCCACGTCCTCGTCTAGCTTCTTCTTGGTCTCGGCCAGCTGCAGCCGGTGGAAACAGTCTGGATTTGTCAGCGAACCACCTCTGGAATCGTTCTGGAGGTTCTACCTGCGCCTGCAGCGTCTGCAGCTGTTTCTCCAGGTTTCGTCGAGCCTCCTCGTCCTCCTCCTGCTGCTCCACCAACGTGCTCTTCTCCACCTCCAGCTGGCGGAGCTGGCTGCTCAAGTGGAGCTTCTGACGCGTCTCTTCCTGCCGCAGCTCCTGCACAGGAGGTCACACGGCCGTTAGGAAGGTGCTTCTTCTGACCTTTAGCCCCGCGGCCCAGGAGGCCTCGTACCTCCAGGTCCTGCACTTTGCTGCTCAGCTTGTCCGCTTCTTTGGCCAGTTTCAGCCCCTTGGATTCGGACTCCTCCAGCAAGGCGGAGACGTTGTCCAGTTCCACCTGAGGCGGGACAGAAAGCAGAGCAGGGTCAGAAGGTCGGGGGGAGGCTTGCGAGCGGCGCTGTGGGGGCTCACCTGGAGCCGGTGGGAGCGCTCGCTCAGCTCCGCCTTGCTCTTCTCTGCCTCCGCAGCTCTGGACAGCAGCTCCTGCAGGTGAGCCTCCACCTTCTTCCTCCGGTATTCGGACTCGGCCTTGGCCTGCTGCAGACTCTTCACCTCAGCGCCCAGCTCCTTGCTGTCACTCTCCAGATTCTGCAGGTTCTTCTCCAAGCTGCCTTTGAGCTAGGACGGACGGGAAAGCCAGCCTGTTACTTTCCCCTGGAGCTGTGAAAGGTGGAGGTGGCTGCAGCTGCTCCTTGTGCCTCACCCTCCTGGCCTGCTCCAGCTGATCCGATAGCTCCTCCAGCACCGTGGTGTGTCTCTGCCTCATGTCCTGGATCTGGGCTTCGTGGTTTCTCGTCTCCTCGTCGATGGCCTTCTTCAGCTCGGCCACCTCCTGCTCTCGTTTACTTCTGCAGACAGGAGTGAAATGGTGGAGCACGCCTGGTGTGTGTGTGTGTATGTGCACGTGTACTCAGCATGCTAACCTGAGCTCCTGCTGGGCAGCCGTGCTGTCCAGCGTGTCCTCCAGCTCCGTCTTCAGGGCCTCCAGCTCCTCACTGAGGTCCCGCTTGAGCTTCTCTGCTTTAGTGCGACTCATCTTCTCAGACTCCAGGTCCTCCTGAAGCTCAGCCAGGTGGGCCTGGAGCTCTCGGAGCTGCTTCAGAGCGTTGTTCTTCTGGGCCGTTTCCTCATCACTCCTGATTGGAGAAGAAAGAGGCTGTTTAGTGATGCTAGTGAAGAGAGCTCATCAGGTTCCACCTTCTCCACAGCTTCATCCAGCCTTCTCAAAGCTGTCCCTCAACGTCCCTCCATTGCTGTTGTCTTTGATCTTCTGGCTGCAGCTTTGATCTCCTGGCTGCAGCTTTGATTTGAACATCAAAGATGGAAAAGACCTGATTCTGTTTCTGATGCATTTGAGGAGAAAAAAGGAGGCCAAGATTCACGTCTTCTCTAGAGGCACCAGCCAGCCTCTCCTCCCCTCCTCCTCTCTCCTCCTCCTCTCCCGTCTTCTTTCCACTCCTCTGCTACACTCCCTCTCCTCTCCTCATCTCCTCCCCTCCTGTGTAGTCCCTGCCCGCTGTACTCCTCCCTTCAGCAGTCTGCAGCGTTGCCGTGGTAACTGACCTGGAGAGAGCGGCCTGCACCTCCTCTTCCTTCTTGGCCAGCTGACTCTTCACCTCCTGGGACTGGCTCTGGACCTCGGCGATCTGCTCCTGCAGGTCGCTGCTCTCCGAGTCCAGCTTCCGCTTGGCCTTCTCCAGCTCCTGGCGCCGTTTCTCCTCCTTCTTTAGACGCTCTGGAGGAAGACGAGGCAGACAAATCAGCCCGCAGGTGTGCATGGCCTCAGCTCTTCACACTTCAGAGACGGCTGGGACGTCTTTGGAGTGCAGTTGTTACCATGACAACCAACAGGCCACAGAATGAGCAGGGCTGAACTTCATCTGAAGCTCTGTGGATTCAGGAGGAAACCATCAACACCACAAACACACTCCTCCAGGACTTCTGTCCTGAGACGGTGGGACACGTTCCTCACCCTCCAGGTCAACTATCATCATCTCCTGCTTGTTCTTCAGCTTGCTGAGGTTCTTTGCTTTTTCCTCCTCTTCTGCCAGGTGTGAGGCCACCTCACTGATCCTGTCGTCCAGGAGCTTCTTCTCCTGGTGGGTAAAATCACAGTCAGGCAGCTTCTGACTGACGTGGCCACACGTAGGTCCCTCAGGAGACGGTCAACACACCTCGGAGGACGCTGGCCCTCATGCCGCTCGTGCAATCGCTCACCTTCAGTAACTTGGAGTTGTGGTCCTCCAGCAGCAGGTTGTCCTCCTCCATTTTCTTGATCTTTGCCTCAGCAGTAACTTTGTCCAGCTGTAACTTCTGCCTGGCAGCTTCCTCCTCATCCAGCTGTTCTTCCAGGTCCTGTCAAAGGACACCAAGAGGACGTCAATCTGCTCCTCCCACCAGGAAAGCCTCCCCGTGGATGTTTGTGTGGGAACTACCTGGATGTGTGCCTGCATCTTCTTCTTTTCATTCTGAAGGTTCTGGTTCCTCTCCTCCTCTTCCTCCACCCTTGACTCAAGGTCGTGCAGGATCTCCTCCAGCTCCTGCTTCCTGGTAAGCAGGCGGACTCTCATCTCCTCAGCTTCTGCAAACAGCTCGGTCTCGGCGTGGAGCTGCTCCGCTAGAATGTTCTTTTCCTCCAGGAGCTGCAGAGAAGATCAGGGCCGTGAGATAAATGACAGCTGAAGGTGGTGGCACCAGCAGAACCTAGAAGAAGGACTGATCGTTCCTCTGGAGACACGAAACCAGCACATGAATTGAAAACTGATGAGTACCTGCTGGTGTTTCCTCTCCATTTCCACAAGCTCATTCTCCACCTTTAACTGCTTCTCCTTCACCTTCATCAGTTCTTCATCCTTGGCCTGCATCTCCTCCTCCTGCCTGGTGACCTGCAGCAGCGGCTTCACCTACAGGTGAGGGCGGAGCAGAGTGTTTGACCCAATGAAAGCCAAGAGCCTTCTCCTGGAGGAGCTGTGAAGATGCTGTGGGCCCACTCAGGAGGTCCAGAAGCCCTCAGCTGAGTGGAGAACCACCAGCAGAAGTGATGTTTGCACAGATGAAACCAGGCCGGTGGAGCCATCTGAGGGTCCTACCTTGGTGAAGAGCCTCCACCACTGCCAGTGTCGCAGCTTCAGGTAAGCAGCACAGTTCCTCTGCAGAACTTTGAGGGCACTCAGCTGCTGCTGCTTCTTAGCATAGGCTCTAAAGAGCAGAAGACCAGGGGGGTCAGTGGGAACGCTGGGCCATGCCCCTGACCCACTCAGGTCCAGGACACAGGAGCGGGACTAGGCAGACCACCGTCCACCTACCGGCGTGCCAGATGTCCACGGCACACAGACTGGAAGTAGATGATGACGTCTGTGATCTTCAGGTCTCTCTCCTCCTCCAGATGAGCCAGAACTCCCGTTCGGAAGAAGATCTTACTCTGACCAATACGGAAGAGGTTGGGGTCCAGCTCCAGGGCCTGGATCTGCTCAGAAGACAGGACATGTTGGACCGGGAACTAGCCAAGCCTGCAGGTGAGGCCCACAGAACTGGGTCTGACCCAATCAGCTGAGGAACCCAGGTCCAGAAGCATGGTTGGTGTGAGGACCCAGGTCCAGAAGCCTGGTTGGTGTCAGAACCAAGGTCCAGAGGCCTGGTTGGTTCTGACCCAATCAGCTGAGGAACCAGGTCCAGAAGCCTGGTTGGTGTGAGGACCCAGGTCCAGAAGCCTGGTTGGTTCTGACCCAATCAGCTGAGGAACCCAGGTCCTCAGTCCTATGAAGCCTGGCTGGTGTCAGAACCCAGGTCCAGAAGCCTGGCTGGTGTTGCTGCTGAAGCAGCCCCTGCGTTATCACATCTAGTCAAGGTTATTTGACCTTCAGCTCTAAAATGGACAGTGGGTAGGTCCACAAGGCCAGCAGCAGGAACAGGGAGTGGTACCATTCGCTCGCAGGCTTGCTTGCCGTCCATGAAGCCCTTGGGGATGGCGCTGGGTGTCAGGATCTCGTATCTGTGAGGAAGACAGCAGAGACACCTTCACAGCAGCTCTCCTTGGGCTAAGGTCCAGCCCAGATGTGTGCTACCTCTGCCTGA
This sequence comes from Pao palembangensis, assembly GCA_015343265.1. Classification (NCBI taxonomy): domain Eukaryota; kingdom Metazoa; phylum Chordata; class Actinopteri; order Tetraodontiformes; family Tetraodontidae; genus Pao; species Pao palembangensis. Next base: position 15,705,752 of record CM027089.1, on the reverse strand, counting down.
ACTCCTGGAACACGATCCGGTTGGGGAAGCCCTGCCTGCAGATGCGAATCCCTTCCAGAACTCCGTTACATCTCAGCTGGTCCAGAACCAAGTGAGGCTCCAGTTTCCCGGCCTAACAGAAGCATTGTCAGAAGGCTTTTCCCACATTTGAACGCTGCTGTGGAGCAGCTGAGGATGTTTCTGACTCAACAGGAACAGGAAGCGCTAACTCTCAGCATGTGAACAGACTTCAAACAAAGCATTTACTCTTTTTTCATGGTTGGGGATGATACAGCGCACAAAGTTGGGGTTGGTGTTCCTCAGAGTGGCCATGAGCTTGGTGAGCGACTCCTTGTAGAGCTGTCCCACTGTGCGAAACATGCCCTTTTTGGTTTTGTAGGTGGCGCCGAAGGCCGTCTCGCCCATGCCCGCCACCTGGTCGAGCCCGACGATGCGATCAACTGAGGAGAAGGCAGAGAGCTGGTCAGAGGAGGAGCCTCGAGAGGCAACACAGACGCATGAGGAGGCCTGCAGCAACAAGATGCAGATGCATGAAGACGCACGTACCGGCACCTCCCACACACACACACACGGACAAGCACGTGTCAATCACACCTCAAGTCGCAGGACTTGTGTGAATGAAGACGGAGCTACTGTTGTCACACCGTTAAGAAGTCCGAGCCTTGTTTACGTCAGTCAGGCCTCAGTGACATGCTCTCTCTAACCCGCCGCTGGAGCAGCGTGTGGAGCCACACACACCCACAGCAGAGCCCAGGCTCAGGATACTTTGGGAATTGTGTGATGAAGTCATGGTTGGGATGAACTTCAGCAGATACACTCAGCACAAGACCAAGTCTGGACCCGCTGATCTAAGGTCTGCTGTAAACGTAGCACCAGCGTGCTTCTGGGACGGGGACGGTGGGAGGAGCCTCAAGTCATTGCATCATATCAACATGGAAGGACGGAGTCAGCAGTACTGTCCAGTGTGACTACAGAGAGCTCGAGACCAGCGCCTTCCCAGATGATACAGACAAGGGAAGCAGCTAGCCGGCTAGCTAGCTGGCTAGCCAGCTGCTACTTCTGCTCCTTCAGGGAGAACTAATGCTCTTGGCTGAGACATGGAGCCATGCAGCTGGTGGCAAACGGCAGCAGCTGGTGCACGAAACATCCAACCAGACCTGGGCAAAAATGTCCCGTGTGAAAGACGTTCCAATGGACGGCAGCCAGGCTGTCCAGCAGCACTGGCAGCGTGAGGAAGGCACCAAATAGCTTTCTGTGGTGACTCTTTTAGCCCAGGTCTGCTCCAGTCTGAGCAGTCATTCACCTGCTGGCTCATCCAGACTAGTCACACTGTCATAGAAAGAAGCCCTTTGAATGTTCTGAATCTCTACAACAGAAGAAGACAGGGGGCTGTTACTCCAGGACACAGAGCCAGCCCTGGGGCAGAAGGTCAGCGGGTCTGCTCCCTAACCCCAAGCCTGGACGTCCCGCTGCAGCAGGAACATCAGAGCTGCTCACCGTCTTTCCAAAGCTCTGCCACAAATCTGTCAGCTGACTGGTGCAGGAGGGTGGCCACGTTGTCGTTCAGGGGGTCCATGTTCTTCATCAGCCACTCGTCAGCTTTATAGTCCACCTGCAGGCATGAAATCAGCCAGTTTAGAGCCCAGGAGGAAGACAGGTGCACCCAGACCCCACTTCTGGAGCAGGCTGGTGCTGTTGGCCTGCTTTTCTTCTGCCCTCCCAGCATCACGGCTGCATCAAGACCAGAATATTTAGTCAGAAGATCACTTCAAAGGGGCTCAGCGTAGTTATGGAGACGGTAAAGGTGTGTTTCCAACAGGCCTCTGGAGACGAGAGGCTCGCCTGTGTTCAGCCTGACCCTAGCCCACGGGAGCCCAGCCCTCAGTGGGCTAGGGTCAGCCTTGAACGGGGGCTGAAACCTTCAACATCTGGAGGGATGCTTCTAGAGCAGATCTGGCCTGGTCTGTACTCTCAAGGACAGGTCAAGGTCAGCGAGCGTACCCTGCCAGCGTAGTGGATGATGCAGAAGTCGGCTTGATCCTTCAGCTGCCTGGGCTTCTGGAACTTGGTGTGAGAGCCCTGCTCCTGGATGAGCTTGTCTACAAAGCTCTTGTCCGTGGCCTTGGGGAACCAGCACTCTTCATCCAGCAGAGCCAGCACCCCTGGAGGGTTAGCCTGAAACACAAGCAGACTCAAGCCCTGCAGGAGGTCACCCCCTCATCCCACGGAAGCTCGGCAGTCCCACGCACCGGCCTTTCGATCAGGTCGATGCAGGGCTGCAGGTCCAGGCCAAAGTCGATGAAGCTCCACTCGATGCCCTCCCTCTGGTACTCCTCCTGCTCCAGGATGAACATGGTGTGGTTGAAGAGCTGCTGCAGCTTCTCGTTGGTGTAGTTAATGCAGAGCTGCTCAAAGGAGTTGAGCTGCAGCAGAAGCAGAGCAAGGATCTCACTCAGCTGCTGGACACATCCACGCTGATGCACACAGGAGAGAGGAGAAGAACCTGGAAAATCTCAAAGCCAGCGATGTCCAGGATGCCTATGAAGGAGGCGCCCTGTCTCTTGGTCCTGTCCAGAGCCCGGTTAATGCGATGAACCAGCCAGCGGAACAGGCGCTCATACGTGGCTTTAGCCAAGGCCTCCACAGCAAAGTCGGCCTGGGAGCAGACGAGAAGATCAGAGGCCAGGAGCAGGCAGGAGAACCACACCAGAAGATGCAGATTTAACAGTTGGACGTGATTCCAGCTCAGGAGGACCTGAGGCCTCCTGAGCTGGTCCCTGGACATTTAACCAGAGCTTCTGCAGGTTGGACAGCAGGTTAAAACAGCTGAGAAGAACAGGGAGAAGTTCCTGACCTGCTCCTTGGTCTGTGCTTTCTGGACATAATCTCTTCCCACTTTGATCCTTGGAGACAGGATGGCTCTGCTGAACTCCATCACATTCATGCCCAGAAGATGGCACAGCTTCTGAGCAGCTGAGGGAAGCAAGCAGAAGCATCTCAGAGGCAACCTTCAACCACACTGGCCCTCTTCACCTCCCAAAAGACGCTCAGGTGTTTCCTGTGCTCTCCAGGTGGAGATCCTTGTGTTTCACCTCAAACACTCATCAGAACCTGCAAGAAGACTGCTGACCGGTGGTCCACGTGTGTGTGTGTGTGTGTGTGTGTGTGTGTGTGTGTGTGTGTGTGTGCGCGCGCGCGTGACCCACCGGTGTTGTCAGGCATAGAAGCTTGGTCGGTGTTCCTCTCTTTCTTAAAGACAATGTTTCCAAACTGGAGCACAGCAGACACCACCTTCAGCATGGCTACAAGGAACACAGAGGGTCTTAATCTCACACCAGCGTCCTGGATTAGCTCACGGGGATTATTCATTCCACAGAAGGCCAGGTGGTGTGTGTGTGTGTGTGTGTGTGTGTGTGTTGCCACAACACAGGCCCATTTTTAACACAGTAGGTCAACGTACCCAGAATCTCTTCATGAGCAAAGCTCATGATGTGCATGGCCTCCATGGTCTCCTGGAAGTTCTCCTTGTCCTGCTGGCCAGGAATGGGCACGTGAGCGTTGGAGAGGAAACGGTAGCTGCTGAACCCTTCCAGAAGCAAGTCCACTGTGAAGAGAAGAAGACCCGTCATGGACCTCTTGGAAGGAGCCAGAGATGCTTGGCTCCACTTTGGCAGATGTTAGCGCGAGTCCTCCTACTTCGGAGATGCTCTCCAGCTCCAGCCAGCAGCTGGTAGAACACATGGAAGGTGCGCTCGTCTTTGGCCTGACGGACAGCTCTGGACTTCTCCAGTAGGTCTGGCACACAGGTGGTTAAAGGAAGCTACGGTCTACTGTTACAGCTAGCGTCTGGGCTCCTCCGCCCGCCTCCAGTGAAGTCCACAAAGCTCCAAATCAGGATACAGGTCTCAATATTGGCCCCAACGATGTATCCGGTCACGTCAAAGTTGATGCGGATGAACTTTCCCTGCCAGCGGTGAGACAGGACATAGCTTCAAACCAGCTGAGGACATCAGGCTGCAGCAGCTGGGCGAGACATTAGGGCCACCGCACGACTTTCATGCCTCACTCAGCAAGTCTTTCCCACATAATTCAACACGGACGCAGGTTTTCCAAAAGAAGACTCTCTTTGTCTCTACCTGCTTCAGTCACAGCAAGATTCCACATTCTAACCAGGCTTCCTTTACTCACAAATCGTGATGAGTTGTCGTTTTTCACCGTCTTCGCATTCCCAAAAGATTCCAGGATGGGGTTGGCTTGCAGAAGCTGGCGCTCCAGCTCCCCCTGAAGCACAGGAAGGACGGGAAAAGGAAGAGAAAGATGGTAAACCTGCTCTCCGGCAGCCTAAGGACCTGGAGGACATCTCAAGCCCTGCTAGGACAGGGACAGTGTCTACGCGGCTAACAGACAGAAACGTGCACTCACTCACGCACGCACGCACAGAAAAAAAGGAAATCAAGCATTTGTTAAACATCTGTGGTGCTGCTGGGACCAGGTGGAGGTTTAGGGTTTCCTCCAGTGGGCTAGGGTCTGGCTGAGGGTTTCCTCCAGTGGGCTAGGGTCTGGCTGAGGGTTTCCTCCAGTGGGCTAGGGTCTGGCTGAGGGTTTCCTCCAGTGGGCTAGGGTCTGGCTGAGGGTTTCCTCCAGTGGGCTAGGGTCTGGCTGAGGGTTTCCTCCAGTGGGCTAGGGTCTGGCTGAGGGTTTCCTCCAGTGGGCTAGGGTCTGGCTGAGGGTTTCCTCCAGTGGGCTAGGGTCTGGCTGAGGGTTTCCTCCAGTGGGCTAGGGTCTGGCTGAGGGTTTCCTCCAGTGGGCTAGGGTCTGGCTGAGGGTTTCCTCCAGTGGGCTAGGGTCTGGCTGAGGGTTTCCTCCAGTGGGCTAGGGTCTGGCTGAGGGTTTCCTCCAGTGGGCTAGGGTCTGGCTGAGGGTTTCCTCCAGTGGGCTAGGGTCTGGCTGAGGGTTTCCTCCAGTGGGCTAGGGTCTGGCTGAGGGTTTCCTCCAGTGGGCTAGGGTCTGGCTGAGGGTTTCCTCCAGTGGGCTAGGGTCTGGCTGAGGGTTTCCTCCAGTGGGCTAGGGTCTGGCTGAGGGTTTCCTCCAGTGGGCTAGGGTCTGGCTGAGGGTTTCCTCCAGTGGGCTAGGGTCTGGCTGAGGGTTTCCTCTAGTGGGCTAGAACTCTGACACACACACGCATCATCAGCTGGGGCCTGACAGCCATCAGGTTGCAGGTTCTACTTCCTACTGCAGTGGTGCCTGACAGGAAGAGAGAGCTCAGTGTGGGACCCGAACCAGGTGCACCTCTGTGTAACATCACATACACGTAGGAACAAGGGAGGTTAGTGCACGCGCACACACACACACACACACACACACACACACACACACACACACACACACAACTTGCCTGGAGCTTGACTGCTTTGGGTGATTCTGGCTGTTCAAAGATAAAGAAGTGATTAGATGGTTAGACGTGCACACGCCAGCGGCCCTCAGCAGCCCCACCCATCACAGCTTCTGATCTCACAGCCCAGCCCCTCCCCACTTGCAGAAGGGTGGTGTCCTTACCGGAAGGGCGTGCTCTCTCCTTCCTTTGTGGGACGAGGCCACGTGGGCCAGATACTGGATGACCTTCTTGGTGTTCTCCGTCTTTCCGGCTCCAGACTCACCTCTGAAATCAAACACACGCTCACGCAAACGGGACCTTCCCAAAGGACAACACTCTTCTTTATGCTGATGCTTTGATTTTTCAGTCAGTCTGAAAGTGAATATTCCTTTTATGTGAAATATGAAATCAGAACATGTGATCAAGTCAGATAAAAGCATGGCTATGGCCCCGCTCCTTTCACCCAGTCACATGCTCATACACGCACCGCTGCAGCGGGACACCACATACAAACACATCCACACGGTCTGGGTCCCAGCCTGTCTACTCACGTGCACAGAATGGACTGGTCCTCTCGGTCTGTGGAGACGGGGAGAGGAGATCAAAGTCAGGTGCACGTGAACTTCAAAGGGGTTCACTGGTTTCTGCCTGAGCACAGCTGGAGTCTGCAGCTTCACTTCTGGATGCTAATCCTGTTAGCGCTCGGTGCACGCAGGCTCATCTGAATCAGCCTCTAACGGTGTGTGTGCTCTCACACTGTGTGCAGACGCCACACACACGTCAAGAGTGTCAGCTGGGAACCCGTAAGAACCAGACATGCTGGCTGGCTGGGCCTGGGATCATCTGGACGTCACACACTCAGCACGCCGTCAGCTGACAGCCTGAAGCGTGGCTGCAGCCCACAGGCTCGTCTGTACCCAGGTGGAGGTCCTCAAACATCACCCTTCCACCAAAACACACGTGCACCTTCACCACACCTGCCTCCACCGACCTGAGCCCTGGTTGCCTTTAACGCAGGCTTGATTCCAGCAGCAGCCACGCTAGCCCCAGCATTAGCCCCAGCATTAGCCCCAGCATTAGCCCCAGCATTAGCCCCACGTTAGCCCCAGCATTAGCCCCAGCATTAGCCCCAGCATTAGCCACACGTTAGCCCCAGCGTCAGCCCCAACGTCAGCCCCTGAACCCTGGTTGCCTTTAACGCAGACTTGATTCTAGCAGCAGCAGCAGCAGCCACCTTAGCCCCACGTTAGCCCCAGCGTTAGCCCCACATCAGCTCCAACATCAGCCCCACGTCAGCTCCAACATTAGCCCCAGCGTTAGCTTGTTGAGTGACCTGTCAGAGAGCTCCGTCCTGAACAGCCTCATCATCACATGTGCTTCCAGATTTCATCTAACCTCACAGATGACTCCTTTCCATTCAGATCCACGTGTGTGTGTGTGTGTGTGTGTGTGTGTGTGTGTGAGAGCAGCGTGTGCAGGACAGGAGGTCAGGTGTGAAGAGAAAACATCTGGGATCGTTTCAAAATAAAAAGGGCCGTATTTAGAGCCTTAATTTTCAACTGTGTGTCAAAGGGACCCGCCCCCTGAAGTCAACAGGTCAAAGGTCATGTGGGGGTCTTCCAGAGAACCGACTCAAATAAATAACAGAATAATAAATACCAGAAGGCCTCTTCTTTGGTGTCCTCATTGCTGCACGGCGCTGATGCGGCCGCTGTGTTTTGGCGGAGGGCGGAGCCAAAGCCTGGCCACAAGGCTCAGCCCCCCCAGCCACACAAACACTGTTGTTGAGCACAATTAGCTCAGGGCTGTTTCCACTGGCCTGAGACCAGTCCCACAGCCAGATCTTGCCACCGCCGTGGGCTCTTCTGACTCTGGGACAGGCACAGGAAGTCAGGAGCAGAGAGAAAATCAAACTTCCGCTCACTTTTCAAAATAAGACGTCCCCTGTTTACGTGGTGGGTTTCAACAGAAGAGACCCGAAATGAGTGAAATGAAAATAAGATAATAAGACAAAGGAAAGCCCATGATCCCAGTCCTGGCTCCTCCAGTGTTCCCAGATCACCAGCATCATGTGAGTGATGGGGAGCGTGCCTGTCCGGCTGTTAGCTAGCTAGCACGAGCATTCTTGTTCTGAGGCTAAGGAAGTGCGTTAGCAGAGATAGCTGCTGTGTGCGTGGGTCCTCCAGAACACCACTAGTCTGTGGCGCTGCCACTGGCTCCCACAGAACAAACTCCAGAGGATCACACCAACACGGCCGGGTTCCAAGCCAGAAGCAGGCTCCTGTGGCTTGAACACGCGCGGCCCGTCGCTCACACTCACCTTGCAGCATGCATCTGTACGCAGACTCTGAGATGGCGTAGATGTGTGGAGGGATTTCGTGCCTTTTCTTGCCTCTGTACATCTCAATGATGTTGTCTGAGTAGATTGGCAGGTGTTTGTAGGGATTTATGACCACGCAGAAGAGGCCAGAGTAGGTCTGCAAAGACAGAAGAAGAGTGGGACGTCATCACGCTGGAGCACTACGCAGTGCCTGCTGCATCCTCTCCGACGGTGGGTGGAGGTGCAGCATCAGTGCTCATCACATCTAGGATGGACCTTTAGCAGCTTAGGAAAGAGGAAGAGTGAGGAGGCCGGATGGAAGGAGGATGAGCAGAGCCTGGAGCTGTCAGCTGACCTCCTCAGCTGCCTCCACAGAGGCCCTGCGCTGCAGCCAGCAGTGCATCCCAGCCACTCCAACAGGACCAGAGGCAGAGCTCTGGTCCTGAACGCTACGCCACCGTTCTGGATCTGCTGCCTGAGCTAGGCTAACGTTCTGGATCTGCTGCCTGAGCTACGCCACCGTTCTGGATCTGCTGCCTGAGCTAGGCTAACGTTCTGGCTGTATGGATCTGCAGGGTGGTGAATATCACACCCGTCTGACGGAGGGACGGAGGGAGGGAGGGACTTACGTAGATCAGGCCAGAGTAGTAGCGGTCTTTGAGGTTGTGAAGCACCGAGGCCTCGTTCAAACACGTGAGCTCAGCCATGTCTTCCACTTTGCTGAACTTGGGCGGATTCATCTTCTGAATGTCGTCCTTGTTGACCACGGCCTTCTTGCCGTTCTCCGCCAGCTCCACCACCACTTCATCACCACGCTCCTCCCCAACGCTGGCAGCTTCAAAGCCGTGGCGTTCTGATGGGATCCAGACCAGCCTCTTGGCGGTCCAGTCAGCCTGTGCAGTCGGGTTGTAGACCAGAGCGCGGTCTACAAAGAGGTACCGCTCCGGGTCCTCCGGCCCGCTCCTCTGTGACATGGCTGCTGGGTGTCCAGGACCAAACAGCTGACCTGGAAGCAGAGGAGAAAACCCAGGTCAGAAGAACTGAAGCTGTTAATCTGGCGTGAAGACGACTGCAGAGATCTCCTCTTCCTGGACGCCTCACACGGCCCATCTGTGGGGAGCTGCTGGTCTGCTGGGGGCCGTCCCTGGCAGACACATCCTCATCTGTGCTTTCTGACCCGGGTCAGAGGTCAAAGGTCAGACTCCAAAGCCCTCCCAGACCAACCATGTTTGTAACTGAGCTTCAGCTAAACTGGACTTGATGACTGCAGTGATGCTGATGGTAAAGAGTCACGGAGCAGATGCAGAGCAGTTCCCTGCCTCCACCAACCCTGGGCCACCTCACAGGTCAAACCCCTCAACTGGTTCCCACTGGCTCCACTGGTTACCACTGGTTCCCACCAGTACCACCGGTTCCCTGGTTCCAGATAACCTCCCCTTCCAGGTGAAGGGGACTGGAGAGGGTTCCAAGGGTGCTCTGTGGCTCTCGAGGCTGCCACAGAAGGACCAGATGAGTGGGAGCCTCCCTCCAGGTGCCCACAAGTGTGAAACCTCAAACACTGAGCAGAGAAAGAGGAGGAAGTGTGACGTGGTTAGCATCGTTACGAGGCCTGGGCAGAAGCCGCCCACACCCACAGCTACTTCTGTGGGTGAAATTCTCCAGGTGGGCCATTTCTGACCGTTTTTCCTCTCCAGTAGAGAAGAAGGTGAAAGCCTTCAGTTGCTAGTCTGAGTTTCTGCAGGTTAAAATCATCATCATCATCATCATCATCATCATCTCAGCGGTGGAAGGTCCTCCTTGGTCACAGCTGTTAGCGGACCGCTTCTGCTGCTACCTTTGTAGATTTGGATCTTTTGGAATATTCTTGGCTGACATATTGGCAATTTCTAGATATTATTAAAAAAAACCCCGTGAACTTTGGAAAAGAGTGCTTAGTATGATGGAGCACATTTAAGATGATGCTAAACAGACCCACATGTTTAATGAGTATTTTAATTACAGCGCTGAGTCATAAACACAACTAACTGCATTTATGGCTTCACAGGAACCACTGGACCTCAACAACATTAATGCTAATGTATGCAAGCCTCAAATCACTGTTTTATCTTGCTTCTCGAATTTGAAAATCACCTAATAAATGCTCAAAGGTGGTAAAGCTACAACCAGGTCCACGTTGAAATCAGCTGAGAATCTGGGCCAGGTCCGACTCGTCTGGCTCCGAGCCTTTTCCTCCCAGAAATCACCTAGGATGGGCAGCTGCACACACCCTAGGGCGGCGTGCAGAGGACCATGAACGCATCCTGATCCAACTGCTGCAGCGGCTATGCTAGCCGGCTAACTGCTAGCGCAAAGTTGGCGTCCTCCACCCACACTGATGCAGGCGCTGTCTGGGTCCAACAACCCCACCGAACCGAACACAGCTATGGCTCACTCGAGTCTGCTTCCAGGAGTCACTGCGACAACTAAACATCACCATCAGATAGGAACACCTCCAATGCTCTCTGGTGTCCGTGGAATTACAGAGTTTTAGGAAGAAGCCTCCTCCGCCAGGATCGCATCATGGGTGTGGGAGCGCCCACACGGCTGGGTGGGAACAAAGCAGACCAACTGTGATTTAAGGACAATTAGTGCACATTAACCTTACACGGAGTGCTTCTGCAACAAAATACTTAGCTAGCAATAATCCCCTTCAATAAACAGGACGCCGGCCCAGCGGCACCGGCTAACGTTAGCAAAAGTGATGGTCCTCCATCAATAATCCGCTAGCTAACGTTCCCGCTCGACCCGCTTCCACCGCTCTTTCTGGACTCACCGCACACGAAGGAATCTGTTCCAGGGGTTTAACTGTGGATAGATGCAGAAATCCTCGATGCGTGCTCCGATACCGCCGTCGTTGGCCGTTCTCTCATCAGTGGTACTCCGCCACCATCCGTACCTTCTCAACCGAACTTTCACCGGCCAGAAGGAGGATAAAGCGCGCCGGACTCATTTTGGCCGACGCCCACAACGCTAATGGCGAATATGATTGGCTGCCCAAGTCTGATCCTTGAAAGCGATTGGTCAAAGAAATCCATCCAAAACTTGGATGGTTGCTGAAGATGCCACCTGCAGCGTTAGTTTCACGGACACAAATATGGTTCCTGGTATCCTGTCGCAGATGGTCCTGCTTCTGCGAAGCTGTGGCTTTCAACATTCAACGTTTTCAGATGTTTTCAAATCCAGAAGGATGAATGAATATCTTTCTGAAAATATACTTTTTTATATATATATTTTATGAGAATACATTTTATGATTGCAAGAGAACCACAAGAGTGGAAGAACAATAGCATTTGAATGAAAAGGTAAAAAATGTGTGTTGCAGTTATTAAACAGGACTGGGGGTGGGTGGATTGATGGATGGATTGATATATATATATATAGATAGATATAGTTAAAGCAAAAAATGAAATCAAAAACACAGTGGACCACCTTCGTGTTACCGCTCCACAAACACTTCATTTAGTTCCCACAGGAGGGCGCCAGATAACTACTTTTTGAGTTCACTAGCCTGTTGTGTCTTAATCACGTGACTAATGTCTTTTCATCTTTTTTTTAAAAATAAAACACTTAAATCAGTTAACGAATGGTTGTGTCTCTTTTTTGTACCTGTATCTCTGTCTGAAGAGGTGAGACAGGTGAGGGCAGAGCAGGATGGGCAGCACCTAGAGGAGGAGCAGATGTTCTGCTCCAGTCGTGGACGTTCATGTTGGAGCTGGAGGGTCATGGCGGCGGCAGCAGCAGCGCTGAGGCCTTTGGCAGATCTGAGGGACCTTTGTTACCATGTGACTGTGGACTGTGAAGCCCTGAGGAACCTCTGAGTCCTCACTCGCTCCTCAGGAAGGTCTGTCACAGGCTGCCTGAGCGACAGACGCTCTCCTTTTGTGCTGATGATTGACGGCGTGACGCCCTTTGGTCCACAGCCTTCTCCAGCTCTATTATAGATCTGTCATCAGCATCAGCCTCCGAGTTTTCAGACTGGCTCCGTGAGTGATGCTCCCTCAGCTGCTTCCTCCTCCTCCTCGTCCTCCTCCTCCTCACCTGAGGAGAAAGAAGGACTCCTCCTGCTTTGACCTCCTGAGAAGCTTTAAAGCTTCCACTGTGCACGTCTGGAGGTAAAGCTTCAGAGCAAGGACGGGGGCAGGAGGTCCGCAGAAGAAGCTGGTCAGGAGGAGCGAGCTCAGCTTAACAACTGGTAATAACAAGTACAGACTCATGGAGACGTTGTCTTTCATTTACTCTGATCATTAGGGCTACCCTAACGATCTCTCCTTCCCTCTCTCTCCCCTGACTCTCCCACTCTCCCTCTCTCCTTCCCACTCTTCTCGCCCTTTCCCTCTCTCCCTCTCTCTCTCCCTACCCTCCTCTCTCTCTACCCCTCTCTCTCTCCCTGCCCTCTCTCTACCCTCTCTCTCTCCCTATCCCCTCTCTCTACCCCCTCTTTCCCTCCCTACCCTCTCTCTACCCCCTCTCTCTCCCTACCCCCTCTCCCCCTCCCCTCCCTCTCTCCTCCCCTGTTTTTCTCCTTCCATCAGCTCCTTCCCTCTGCTGACCCTCCTACCCCCCTCTCTCTCTCTCCCCCCTCTCTCACCCCTCTCTCTCCCCTGCCCCTCCCCTCCCTCCTTCTCTCTCCTCCCCTCATTTTTCTCCTTCCATCCAGCTCCTTCCCCTCTCTCTCTGCTCTCTTCACCAGTGGGCTGGGGAGGCGGATCAAGTGACAGGATCCTGCTGAATAGCATCTTCCTCCTAGAGACAGGAAATGAAAGGGGTGAAAGGAGGGAAAGAACAAAGCTTAAACGTGAGAAGGAATAAGTTTGAGGATTGGAGAGAGCAGCAGAAGGAGTTTGGAGCACCGCTAAGAGATTTGCGAAGCTTCGTTTTCCGTCTTCTTTGAGGCAGTGCAGGCGGCTGCCTGCCGCCTCTCTTCCACCCTCGTCCTCTCCTCTCCTCCTCCTCTCCTGCTCCTTTTCTCCCCATCTCTTTTCCCAGCCTCCACTTCGTCAGAGTCTCAGCTCTCTGTCTCTCTCCCCCCTTCCCTCACCCCCTACCTTCCCCGAGCCCTCCTGGGAGCCTCCGGGCTGCTGCGGCGTGGAAGGATGTCTCTGGAGTCTCCGCCCCGGCGCCCTCGCCACCGCCACCGCCGCTGCTGTGGTGCAGAGGAAGGGGCGTGGGCCAACAGGCGCGGTCCAAGCGCACTTGACGCCGCCTGTCTGGCTACCGAAGAGGAATGATCCGGGGCGTGGGGACGTCTGGGGAACTGTGAGGGCGATGGTGTCCATACTCATCAGGTGAGTTCAGAGGTGAGGAGGTGAGGGAAGGAGTGAGGAGAGGGAGGGAGGAGGTGAGGAGTTAGGAAGTTAGGAGGTGAGGAGGTGAGGTGAGAGGGGAGGAGGGAAGGAGGGAAGGAGAGAGGTGAAGGTGAGGAGGTGAGGTGAGGAGGGAGGAGGAAAGGAGGGAGGAGGGAGGAGAAGGAGGTGAGGAGGAGAATGAGGAGGTTAGAGAGATTAGGAGAGGTGAGGTGAGGAGGAAGAGGAGGAGGGAGGAGGTGAGGAGGGAGGAGGAGGAGGTGGGGAGGTTAGGAAGTTAGGAGGTGAGGAGGTGAGGAGGTTAGGAAGTTAGGAGGTGAGGAGGTGAGGAGGAGAGGTGAGGAGGAGGTGGTGAGGAGGAGGAGGTGAGGAGGTGAGGAGGAGGTGGTGAGGAGGGGGAGGAGGTGGGAGGTCAGGAGGGAGGAGGGAGGAGGTCAGGGGAGGAGGAGGAGGAGGGAGGGGGAGGGAGGTGGTGAGGAGGCTGACTGGCTGCTGGCTGTACTGGCTGGTTTCAGGCTAGTTCCTGACTGGTTCCTCAGATGTGTGTTAGACTTGGTTCTAATTTGAGAGGGATCATCTTCACCAACCATCTCATCTTCTGCGTCTGCACATCCTGGTCTGAGTTCCTCCATGAAAACACCCTCATGAAGAAACAGTCAAGGCTGCTCCAGTCAGCTAACTGGTGTTTAACTGGAGCACTTTACTGGGAGAGCTGCAGGATCTGGGCCTAGCTGAAGCCTCCTGGAGGTTCTAGCCTGGAGGTTCTTGTGAACAGCTCCTCTTTTAATAAACTGCTAATCTTTGAAGCTAGTTTGGACTGGGTTGGGTTAGCCTGGTTTAGGGTTAGCTAGGTTAGGGTTAGCTGGCTTAGGGTTAGCTGGGTTAGGGTTAGCTGGGTTAGGGTTAGCTGGCTTAGGGTTAGGGTTAGCTGGGTTAGGGTTAGCTGGCTTAGGGTTAGGGTTAGCTGGCTTAGGGTTAGCTGGGTTAGGGTTAGCTGGTTTAGGGTTAGGGTTAGCTGGGTTAGGGTTAGCGTTAGCTGCTAGCTTTCTTCCTCTTCTTCTTTGGGTTAGCGGTAGCAGCCTAGCATAGCCTATGCTAGCGCAGCCGCCAGTCCCCTCCACCTGCCTTCATTCAGAGCTCGTGTTTAATCTGTCCATGGAAGAAGGTCCCAGTGGTAACAGAGCAGACGTCCATGAGCCCAGGTGTACCTTCAGGCGCCCTCATGTGGAGCCCTGAACCCCTCGACCTTCTCCTCTTGAAGGACCATATCTAGAATCAGCAAGTCTAGAGAGAACAGGACATTTAAAAGCTACCATGTCCAATCAAATATTATAGTCTGCTCTGCACCTTCTGGTGGCCATGCTGCTGGTGCTGCCCTGCACCTTCTGGTGGCCATGCTGCTGGTGCTGCTCTGCACCTTCTGGTGGCCATGCTGCTGGTGCTGCTCTGCACCTTCTGGTGGCCATGCTGCTGGTGCTGCTCTACTGTCTGGTGGCCATGCTGCTGGTGCTGGGGATGTCCTCTTCTCCTTAGGTTCTTTGTCAATTTCCATCAGCAAACAGTATTCAAGCCAGTTCCAGGACATGGAGGGCACCAGAGATGGGCGGGCAGCCAGCCGACACCACGCCTGCAGGGGTGATGAACGCCATCAACACTGTGGTGGAGAACCTCCACGACAGAGAAGGTGTCCTCAGTGCCAGCTCTGGTGGGAAAGGCCCATGCTGTCAAACACAAGATTGGAACCCGTGTGCTTCAAAAGGTAAGCATGGGACGGAGAGACTGGAAGAGCGAGATGTTCCTGGGAACCTGTGACAAGACCTGTCACCTCTGACGGAGTTCCTGTCACAGGTTCCTGTCTAGAAACAACAAGGCAGCGGTTCCACAAGTCACCATCACACCTACTCACTGGGCAGACAGGTTCTGTCTCTCCCTCCCCATTAAACAAGTCTTTCCTCCCTCCCTCCTCCCAGTTAAACAAGTCTTTCCTCCCTCCCTCCCAGTATAACAAGTCTTTCCTCCCTCCCTCCCAGATCCTGGCCCGGAGTCATGCTGGAGGTGCTGTGAGACTTCCCAGAGTTCTTCCTGCGGGCGTCAGCTGGTGGCCCGGCTGATGTGACGTCTACTGGCACGTGACTGGGGAGGGCCTACACAGAGGTGGAGCTGGCTGCAAGTGTCCCAGCTCGGCCGGTGTGAGAGCTCTTCTGGAAGCTTCCGCAATGGCTGCCCAGGCTGGCCTATGTCTTTTCATGTTGAGTGGCGTGTGTGATGGCATTACAGAGCCATGTGGCTGTGGTGTCTCCTATATCAATCAAAAAGCTCCTGTGCATAGGCCACCGTTGCCTGGCAACCCGCTGCTTTTCTCCCAAACCACTGCTGAAGGTGGTCTCTTGTGTGAAACTGCGTGCAGCTGCTGCTGGCTCAGGAGCAGACACGCCCCCAGAGAGCGCCCAGGCGGCGCTAGCCGTGGCGCTCACTTGGCCACTTTATGCTAACTGTTTACGCGCAACACAGATGAAGATGGACAACAGCGCCACCCCTGTCTGGGGAGCGTAGAGCGTGCCGAGCCCGCGTGCTGTGGCCGAACAGATGGTAGCCAGCGCTCCTGAAAACTGCAGCAACAGCTCTGCCAGTCGGAACCCTCTGGGCTTTGCTGGTCCCCTCCTTCACGCTTGCAGCCTGGCTGTGGCGGCTGTCAGCTGACTGCTGCATGAAGCCATCCACCTGCGCGCCGAGCGCATTCATCACCTCCAGTAGCACCTTTTACTGAACGGCCGCAGTTTTGACTCAGCAGCCGACCTCGAACACGAGCAGAACTATGAACAGATGCTGTGTGCAGACGAGGACAGGGGGCGCTGGACGCTGGTCATCCAGTCTGGGGGCTGCAGAAAGCACCTCCATCTCATGTCTTCATCTCATTTTTTCAGTCTCAATATTGGCGAAAAAGGATGAAACAGGCAGAAACAGTCGGTGGCAGGCATGCACTGACCTGCAGGGGCCTCCCTTACAGCTAATATTTTACACGCTGTCTGTTAAGCTAACCTATGGAAATAGCCATTAGACAAACATTGTCCAAAGGCGTGTCCCAGCGTGTGTTTAGATCTCTGGGTCAGCCCCCCACCCGAGGTTCTGCAAGAAAGCTCGGAGCTCGGTATAGTGACACCTCCATCGGGCGTCTCCAAGCTCTCTCCACACTAAATCTGTTTATGGCCGTTGATCCGCCCCCAGGCAACCCCTGCTGCCTGGGGGGAGCTTCCCGACCTCGGGGTGATGAGGAAGCAGCCAGGCTCCTCCCCTCCTCCCCACCGCCCCAACAGACTGGCGATCTGTCAGCCTGCAAACAGCTAGCAGCTGAGCCAGACAGCCGTTATGCGCTGCTACCCGCCACCACCTGACGTGGTGAGGCTCAGCTACTCTGCAGTCAGGTGACAGCAACAACAGCTGACAACCTTAGCGACAAACGACAACAAACGACAACAAACAGCAGGGTTATTAACAATAAGGAAAAGGTTTAAAACGCTGTTAAAGAGGAAATGGTTTACACTTTAAGATCCTGACCTAAGCAAACACACACACACACACACACACACACACACACACACACACACACACACACACACACACACACTGCTTCATGATCTGGCTGCTCAAACATAAAAGATGGTTCCGAGGTATAGTTCCATATTTTTTAATACTTGCAGTCATCCATTAGCATCCAGCCCAGACGGTTCGGGCGAGGCCGTATCCATGGAAACCTGTTTCTGTATCAAATGTATCTATTGTTTGAAAGGCAGGACTTTCTCTTTCTCTAGCCAACCTATCATAACGGTGTGTGTTGGCTCAGCGCTGCGCTAGCATGTTAGCATCGTTGTGTGTTACAGGAAACGAGTTGTGACGTCAATAAATCCCACAGGTGGCTTTGTTGTGTTTTACTGCACAGTGCTTATTCGGAGCAGACAGGAGACCGCTGAGGACAGCAGACAGACAGGAGGAAAGCTGGGGACAGCAGACAGACAGGAGAAAAGCTGGGGACAGCAGACGAACAAGGAAAGGACCGCTGGACAGCAGACAGACAGGAGAAAGAAGCTGGGGACAGCAGACAGCGAACAGGAGGAAAGCTGGGGACAGCAGACCGTTTTCAGGAGGACGCTGGGGACAGCAGACGAACAGGAGGAAAGCTGGGGACAACCAGACGAACAGGAGGACCGCTGGGGACGAAAGCAGACAGACAGGGAGGAAAGCTGGGGACAGCAGACAGACAGGAGGAAAGCTGGGGACAGCAGACAGACATAGGGGAGGACCGCTAGGGACAGCAGACAGACAAGGAGGAAAGCTGGGGACAGCAGACAGACAGGAGGACTAGCTGGGGACAGCAGACAGACAAGGAGGACAGCACAGGGACAGCAGACAGACAGGAGGAAAGCTGGGGACAGCAGACAGACAGGAGGGACAGCTGGGGACAGCAGACAGACAGGAGGAAAGCTGGGGACAACAGACAGACAGGAGGACACGCTGGGACAAACAGACAGGAGGAAAAGCTGGGGACAGCAGACAGGTGAAGGAGAAAGCTGGGGACAGCAGACGAACAGAGACCACAGGGACAGCAGACGAACAGGAGGAAAGCTGGGGACAGCAGACAGACAGGAGAAAACTGGGGAGACGAAGACAGACAGGAGGACCGCTGGGGACAGCAGACAGACAGGAGAAAGCTGGGGACAGCAGACAGACAGGAGGACGCTGGGGAGACAGCAGACAGACAGGAGGAAAGCTGGGGACAGCAGACGGACAAGGAGGACGCTGGGGACAGCAGACAGACAGAGGAGGACACGCTGGGGACAGCAGCAGACAGACAGAGGAGGAAAGCTGGGGGACAACAGACAGATTAGAGAGGACAGCTGGGGACAGCAGAACCAGACAGGAGAAGCTGGGGACAGCAGACAGACAGGAGGGACCGCTGAGGGACTAACCAGACAGACAGGAGGAAAGCTAGGGGACAGACGAACAGGAGGACACTGGGGACAACAGACGGAACAGGAGGAAAGCAAGACAAGACAAAACCAGGAGGACCGCTGGGGACAACAGACAGACAGGAGAAAAGCTGGGGACAACAGACAGACAGGAGGAGGACCGCTGGGGACAACAGACGGGCAGGAGGGAAAGCTAAGGGACCAGCAGACGGGCAGTCATTGAAATCGATCCAAAGCTGCTGCTGCTCCTCTGAGCGCAGACCCAGATGTGAGACCATAACCCAACATCTGGATGGCAATAGCTACCAAGACTTCTGGAAGCAGAAACAGTGTGTTTCAGAACACACACACACACACACTACACACACACACACACACACACACACACACACACACCAGCCAACCCAGGATTACACCAGCAGCAGCAACTTGTTTTGAACAGAAACTCTGCTTGAACTCTGTGTTCTCCATCAGTGATGGAAGGTTCACGTTTGGTTCAGGATGCGGGACACGTGGCTGCAGTAACACAAGCTCGACATAATTCTCGGTATAGCAGTACACGACATAGCACAAACACAGACCAACAACAAACAAAAAACAACAGCAAAAAACAGCATATATGCGTTGTAAAAAACAGGCTGGGTATAGCATGGCATAGACATGAAAAACAGACATGGGGTGTGTGTGTGGCAGCATGGGTGTGGCATGTGTGTTTGGGTTGTGGGCACTGAATGGGTTGTGTGGGTTGTGGCCTGGGCTGGGGCTACCTACACCCCCTATGCCTACACCCTACCTACACCCCTAACTACAACCTACCTACACCTAACTACAGCCTACCACCACAGCCTACCACCTGCTACAGCCCAGCCACACCCCAACTACAGCCTACCTACACCCTAACTACAGCCTACCTACAGCGTAAGGAAGTCATCTCTGTAGTGGACGTTTGCTTGAGGTGGAGGTTGCTGGTTTAAATCTACACACTCAGGAGACGACCGTACAGAATTACAGTCAGGACGCGTCAAGAGCCCGACTCACTGGCCGGTGAGGCAGCGTGGGAGGTGGAACTGCTCTCAGACCTCAACAGCCTGGAAGAAGCCGGGGAGATGGGAAACCCGTCCCTCACACACCACACACACACACACACACACACACACACATCACACACACACACCTCACACACACACACACACACACACACATCACACACACACACACTCACACACACACACACACACATCACACCACACGCACACACATCACACACACACACACACACACACACACATCACACACACACACACACACACTCACACACACACACACACACACATCACACACACACACACACTCACACCTATCACATACACATCACACACACACACACACACACACATCCACACACACACACTCACACACACACACACACACACACACACTCACACACACACACATCACACACACACACACATCACACACACACACACACACACATCACACACACTCACACACACACACACACACACATCACACACACACACTCACACACACACACATCACACACACACACACATCACACACACACACACACACATCACACACACACACACACACACACACATCACACACACACATCCCACATCACACACACATCACACACACACACACACACATCACACACTCACACACACACACATCACACACACACACACACACACACACACACACATCACACACACACACACACACACATCACACACACACACACACACACACACACACACACATCACACACACACATCACACACACACACACACATCACACACATCCACACACATCACACACACACACACACACACATCACACACACACACTCGTACCCATCTACCAGGACTGAGGCTGTATGCTAATAGCACCACCCCACCCACAACTGACTCCATACGACTGTGTGCTGAACATGAATCCATCCATCCGTCATCCATCATCCATCCATCATCCATCTATCCATCCATCATCATCATCATCCATCCATCATCCATCATCCATCTATCCATCATCATCCATCCATCATCCATCCATCATCCATCATCCATCTATCTATCCATCATCCATCATCCATCATCCATCCATCATCCATCCATCCATCATCCATCATCCATCATCATCATCCATCTATCCATCACATCATCCATCATCATCATCCATCATCATCCATCCATCCATCATCCATCATCCATCCATCATCCATCCATCATCCATCCATCCATCCATCCATCCATCCATCATCCATCAATCCATCATCCATCCATCTATCATCCATCATCTATCCTATCACCACCATCATCTTCATGACAGGACAGAGACAGGCGTGAGCGAGGACACCAGAAGGTGGAGACATAAGGCAGTGCTGCTTTGGTAGGCGAGGGCTCGGGTGGATGTACGCGGTAGTTTTGTGCACACACACAGTGAAAAAGACACCACGGATGGTGGAACATCTACACAGAAGGGCCAGTGGAGCGTCTGAAGGGCAGTGGAACATCTGCACCTGAAGGGCCGGTGGAGGCGTCTAAGGAGGATGGTGGAGGCGTCTACACAGAAGGGCGGTGGAGACATCTACACAGAAGGGCCAGTGGGGAACATCTGCCTGAAGGGCCGGTGAGCGTCTAAGCGGAGGATGGTGGAGAGCCGTCTACACAGAAGGACGGTAGAACATCTGCACTGAAGGGCGGTGGGAACATCTACCGCGCCAGGAGCCGGTGGAGCGTCTCACACAGAAGGGCGGTGGAGACATCTTCACGCAGGACGGTGGAGACATCTACAGAAGGCGGTGGGGAACATCTGCACAGAGGGCCCGGTGGAAGGCGTCTAAGCGGAGGATGGTGGGCGTCTACACAGAAGGGCCGGTGGAGGCGTCTAGCGGAGGATGGTGGAACCGCAGGACAGTGGAGAGCGTCTACACAGAAGGACGGTGGAGGCGTCTAAGCGGAGGATGGTGGAGGCGATCTACACAGAGCACGGTGGAGGCGTCAGCGGAAGGATGGTGGAGAGGCATTACGGAGGACGGTGGAAGCGTCTACACAGAGAGGGCGGTGGAGAGCGTCTACCGCAGACGGTGGAACATCTGCACAGAGGATGGTGGAGGCGTCTCACCTGAGGAAGGGCGGTGGAGACGTCTCTACACGGAGGACGGTGGAACATCTGCACAGAAGGATGGTGGAGGCGTCTACCTGGGAGGACGGTGGAGGCGTCTGCGGAGGAAGTGGTGTGGAATGTCTGCAGCAGCAGCAGGCCATTTTCACTGAACCTGCTTCCCAGGAGGCCAGCGGAAGGCATCCTGGCAGAGGAGTGAGCGGCCATGTCCTGTCCAGGGAGGTTCCTGAAGGCTTCCACCGGTTCTAGTTGACAGAAACATGTGGGAGGAGTCTGGGATGGAGGAAGAATCAGGGGTGCTTCTGGAGAATCATCTGCTGCTTCTGTCTGCAGCTTCATCCAATCACCACCAGGAAGCGTTCAGGTCGTTTCCGTCGCTAACTGAGATCCTGTTTCCTTCCTGATGATAAAATGATTGAATCTTTGCTGCTGTCCAGGTTGTTTTCCTGCTTGTTGTCATGGGAGCGCAGCTGTGGCCGTTCCTCTGGGAAGGCCTGACAGCACCAGCAGCCAGGCTGGTGCTGCTCTGCTAACAACTCCATTAAGCTGATGACCATCAGCTCGTCCTGGCAGGAGGCCCGGCGCATGCGGTCCCCAGGAAGTGGCTCCTGCGGAGGCTGATCTCAGACCAGCGCTTTTCAGCAGAACACACCCCCTCACCTGCCCGCGGGCCCGACGGCACTGAGGCAGGCCTGGGGTGTCAGCAGCCTGGGCGGAAATCGGCCAGCAACAAAAGGGAGGTACTCGTTAGCAGTGTGGAGGGACAAGGCACAAAAATCCTGACTGGTTCTGACTGGTTCTGACCAGTTCTGACTGGTTCTGACTGGTTCCATCCGGTTCTGACCGGTTCTGACCGGTTCTGACCTTCAGACTGACCAGACTCCATCTGGTTCCTGACCAGTTCTGACTGGTTCTGACTGGTTCCATCTGGTTCCTGACCAGTTCTGACTAGTTCTGACTGGTTCTGACCAGACTCCCATCTGGTTCTGACCGGTTCTGGCTAGTTCCTGACTGGTTCTGACTGGTTCCCATCTGGTTCTGACGGTTCTGACCGGTTCTGAACGGTCTGACTGGTTCTGACTGGTTCCATCTGGCGTTCTGACCGGTTCTGACCGGTTCTGACGGAACTCCATCTTGGTTCTGACCGGTTCTGACTGGACTACGGCTGGTTCCATCTGGTTCTGACCAGTTCTGACTGGTTCTGACTGGTTCAGACTCTAGCTGGTTCTGACCGGTTCTGACTGGTTCTGACTGGTTCTGACTGGTTCTAACTGGTTCTGCTGGTTCTGGCCGGTTCTGAACGGTTCTGACTGGTTCTGACTGGTTCCATCTGGTTCTGACCAGTTCTGACTAGTTCGGACCAGTTCTGACCGGTTCTGACAGACTCCATCTGGTTCTGACCGGTTCTGACTGGTTCTGACTGGTTCCATCTGGTTCTGACCAGTTCTGACTGGTTCTGACTGGTTCTGACAGGGTTCTGACTGGTTCTGACCAGTTCTGACTGGTTCTGACTGGTTCCATCTGGTTCTGACTGGTTCTGACTGGTTCTGAGCAGTTCTGACTGGTTCTTACTGGTTGTGCCTGGTTCTGACCAGTTCTTACAGGTTCTGACCAGTTCTGACCAGTTCTGACTGGTTCTGACTGGTTCTGACTGGTTCCTGACTGGTTCTGACGGCTCTGACTGGTTCTGACTGGAGATAGGTGTGTCAAGATTATTTCTGTAGTGGATCCAGTGGACCAGGGCTGTAAGATGCTCTCTCAGAGTATTATTACAGGTTCCTCACACACACACACACACACACACACACACACATCACACACACACATCACACACACACACACACACACACATCCACACACACACATCCACACACCCCACCCCATCCACACACACACACACACACACACATCACACACACACACATAGTACCCATCTACCAGGACTGAGAGCTGTATGTACTTTACCACCACCTATGACTCCACGCATTTATTGTGCTGAACATAAAGAATCCATCCATCCGTCATCCATCATCCATCCATCATCCATCTATCCATCCATCATCCATCCATCATCCATCCATCATCCATCATCCATCTATCCATCCATCATCCATCCATCATCCATCCATCATCCATCATCCATCTATCTATCCATCATCCATCATCCTCATCCATCCATCATCCATCCATCATCATCCATCATCCATCATCCATCATCCATCTCCATCCATCATCCATCATCCATCATCCATCCATCATCCATCCATCCATCATCATCATCCATCCATCATCCTCCATCATCCATCCATCATCCATCCATCCATCATCCATCATCCATCAATCCATCATCCATCCATCTATCATCCATCATCTATCTATCACCACCATCCATCACCATGACAGGACGAGAAGACAGGCGTGAGCGAGACACGCAGAAGGGTAGAACATGAAGAGCAGTGCTGCTTTGGTGAAGCGAGGAGCTCACGGTGAATGTGCATGTTAATTTGTGCACACACAGTGAAGAGCACCGCAGTTGGTGGAGACATCTACAGAAGGACAGTGGAGAGCGTCTACAGAGGGCGGTGGAACATCTGCTGAAGGGCGGTGGAGAGCGTCTAGCGGAGGATAGTGGAGGCGATCTACACAGAAGACGGTGGAACGGCATCTACACAAGGGCCGGTGGAGACATCTGCACAGAAGGGCGGTGGAGAGCGTCGCGAGGAGGATGGTGAGAGAGCGATCTACAGAAGGGCCAGTGGGAGACATCTGCACAGAGGGCGGTGGAGACGCATCTACACGCCAGAGACGGTGGAAACGTCTACACAGAGAGGGCGGTGGAACATCTTCACGCACTGGAGCAGTGGGGAACATCTACACACAGAAGAAGCGGTAGAACATCTGCTGAAAGGGCGGTGGAGCGTCTAAGCGGAGATGGTGAGAGCATCTACAGAAAGAGGGCGGTGAGCGTCTAAGCGGAGGATGGTGGAGACATCTACCGCCAGGACAGTGGGCGTCTACACAGAGGCCGGTGGGAGGCGTCTAAGCGGAGATGGGTGGAGCGTCTCTACAGAGCACGGTGGAGCGTCTAAGCGGAAGAGATGGTGGAGGCAGTCTGCAGGAGGGGCGGTGGAGGCGTCTACAGAAGGAGGCAGTGGAGGCGATCCTACGGAGGGCGGTGGGAGACATCTGCACAGAGGATGGTGGAGGCGTCTACAGGAGGGCGGTGGAGGCGTCTACCACGGAGGAGCGGTGGGGAACTATCTGCACAGAGGATGGTGGAGGCGTCTACCGCGGAGGGCCCGGTGGAGGCGTCTACTGCGGAGGTGGTGCCAGGAATGTCTCCACGGCAGCAGCAAGCCTGCCTGGCCTGCTTCCCAGGAGGCTTCAGCAGAAGAGGCGTCCTGGCAGAGTGTGACCATGTCCTGTCCAGGGAGAGTTCCTAGGCTACACCGGTTCTGGTTGGCAGAAACATGTGGGAGGAGTCACTGGGATGGAGGAAGAGCGTCAGGGTGCTTCTGGAGAAATCATCTGCTGCTGCTTCTGTCTGCAGCTTCATCCAATCACCACCAGGAAGCGGTCAGGTCGTTCCGTCGCTAACTTCAGATCTGTTTCCTTCCTGATGATAAAATGATTGAATCTTTGCTGCTGTCAGGTTGTTTCCTGCTTGTTGTCATGGGAGCACTTGGCTGTGGCCCGTTCTCCTCTGGGAAGACCTGACAACTTTCCAACAGCAGAGCTAGTGCTGCTCTGCTCAATGGCGCTGATGACCATCCAGCTTCGTCCTGGCAGGGCCCGGCGGCCTTCTTGGTCTGGGAAGTGGCTCCCTGCGGGCTGATCTCAGACAGCGCTTTTCAACCAGAACACACCCCCCTCACCTGCCCTTGGAGCCCCGGCGGCACTGAGGCAGGCCTGGGGTGTCAGCAGCCTGGGCGGAGATCGGCCAGCAACAAAAGGAGGTGCTACGTTAGCAGTGTGGAGGAGGGGACAAGGCACAAAATCCTGACTGGTTCTGACTGGTTCTGACCAGTTCTGACTGGTTCTGACTGGTTCCATCCGGTTCTGACCGGTTCTGACCCAGTTCTGACTGGTTCTGACTGGTTCTGACCGGTTCTGACTGGTTCTGACTGGTTCCATCTGGTTCTGACCAGTTCTGACTGGTTCTGACTGGTTCTGACAGACTCCATCTGGTTCTGACCGGTTCTGACTGGTTCTGACTGGTTCTGACTGGTTCTGACTGGTTCTGACCCGGTTCTGGCCTGGTTCTGACCGGTTCTGACTGGTTCTGACTGGTTCCACCTGGTTCTGACCCGGTTCTGACCAGTTCGACAGACTCCATCTGGTTCTGACCCGGTTCTGACACAGGTTCTGACTAGTTCATCTTCAGTTCTG